>JABGLZ010000551.1:117514-137873 GCA_014705045.1 Colletotrichum theobromicola | reverse complement strand
AAGAACGACAGTGGCGGTCTGACAACACCTTCCCTCATCGGCACCTGCAAATCTTCGATGGGGTACTTTGGCGGCGGAGGGGGCGGGGGTACTTCGGGGGTAGCCATGGGGTGCTGCATTTGCTGGTTTCTGAAGTTGAGAGGGAGCTGGAAGGGGTTCTTATGGGGAGGTGCCTGAAATACACCCTGCTCGTGCCCGGCAAGCATACCCTGCGAACCCTTGCCGTCGAAGTCTGGAGATTGGTGCTGCAGCTTGCCCTTCTGGTTCTTTGGTGCAGGTTTCAGTTCCGGTAACCTAGCCGGCCCGTTCTGCATAGCTCCGTTTACACCGTTTGCTCCGTTTGCGTCTTGGCCGTGCGGCTGGTTTGCTCGCTTCTGTGCCTGGATCTGCTTCCGCTCCATCAACTTTGTATCGTAGCGCAGGTGGGCAGGAACCCGAGAGTCGATGTGGTATTGTGCCGCATAGTCCTGCTTGACGAGCCACGGGGCGCCGTTCCATGCCTCGCGCGTCACCGTCTTCTTGATGAAAGAGCGCAGGACCGACTTGGTAAAGATTTTGCGGTCGCGCCAGATGTGATCGTCGTCAACTACGGCTTCGGCGCCGGGTCTCTCGTCAAGGCTGACCGTATATCTCGTGTAGGGAGGAGTCAAGGTGCCGTCGGGGAGTACCTTGCCTCCGAACCGGGTCTTTTCTCTAACGACGCCCTGCAACCTCTCTCCGTCTGCCGTGCTGACAGTGACAGCTTCGCCAGGGTAGTAGTCCGCCCTGAACTCTTCAAAAACCATGTCAACGAGGGTATCGATTCGAGAGACCGTTTGGAATTGTACGCGTCGCAGAACCGGGCCCTTGAGGGCCTCGGGGAAGGCCTGCTCGACTTCTTCGGCGCCAGCAAGCTATCGCGTGTTAATGTCTGAGTGTGGGGATGACGTCTGAGCACAAACCTCGCTCTTGAGAGCTTCGAAAAACGTCAAGCCAGAGTGCCCTGTGATCTGGCAAATGAATCGGCGCTATGCGGTGTGAGCAAGTCTTGGCCCATAGCCCCACCTAGACTAAACATACCTGTTTGTAGAAATCCATTCTTCACCGAGTTAGCTCGGAACACCCACCAGAACGCGAAAACGGGGAGCTCACCTGGTTAAATAGTCTTCATAGTGGGCAAAGACTTCACCGGTCTGCGGTATATGCCAGACCTGAGGGCTTACATCAGTATTCGTCGTATCGTCCGCGAAGTTCAATTTTCGAACCTCTGCATTGTCATCCTTGATGTCCTTGGGCGGTAAGAACTGCACCGGTTTGCGCTTGAATAAGACCTGGATTGCCAGTCAGCGGCGCGCACTCCCTCGGGGCGCGTACGGGATCCGTACCATGGTGGCGGTAGACTACAATGGCATGGTCCAAAAGTCGAGGTCCGAATGCGCAACGAGGCCGTTTTGCGGCCTTCCTTCTCTTGAACCGGTGTAAGTGGTGCTAGAGACTCTCGAGAAGCATCTGCCGGTCGAAAGCGGCGCGTTGTGCTGGTCGTGGCGGGTTATTGTGGTCGCGGCCGGAGGGGGCGGAGGCGCGGTCGAGGGTAGTGTCGGGCAGGGGAGAGCGGGTTCGGCAGTGCACTTACACGCGAGTTGGCGGACGCGGTGCGGGTCGAACAAGACGTGTCGGGGCGGTAGATGTGGTTGTAAATGGCGATGTTGAGGGTGGTTGTGGTCGCGGGCTGATGGTGGAAACGCGCAGCCTGCGAGTCGTGGGTGAAACGTCGAGGGAAAAAAACAAAAAGGTGGGAAGTGAAGAGGTGAGCTTGGGGAGGGAAAGGAAAAGGGAAAAAGACGAAGAGCGCCAGTAAAAGCGGTCCTGGCCCACGCCCGCTTGGCCCGTTCGGCCCACGGTGCCTCCGCATCCCATCTCCCAGAGCGCTGCTCACCAGGCCTCCTCACCCTCCTCCACCCGCCACGACTCCGTCCACCTCGGGAATTCCACACCCGCGTCGGCCACCCACGATTTTGTACTCGTTGCACTCGCCGCCGCCGGAGCAATCGAATGAGCACTCAAGTGACCCAAAAGACTCCAGTTTCGTCGATTTATCTGCATATATGTCATGTGCACCGTCCGGCCTTGACGGGTAGGCTGTTTTTCGTCAATCACCTCCTCGGGATTGCACCCGGAGGAGCACCGTTTCGCCACCACAACGTCTTAAAATTCACTTCAAAATGCCTCAGTGGTCAATTTTATATGATTGGTTTATATCTGGTCTTTTTGGTACGCCTCCGACAGACGGGGCTCTAGAAATGTCGCGATATCAACGCCGGACTGCTCCGACAAGGCCACTCCGGGCCGCCGAGCTCCGTGTAAGTGATTTCCTCACAAGTGCATGCTAGAGCAATCAATTAGACAAAATTCGATTCTGCATGGCCAAAACTGTGCTCGACATGCATTTGTTTTGCTCTTCCGTTTGCTGATGGCATACAATGGGTTGTGTCCAAGGGGCCCACGACCCCCGGCCCCCCTGCTCAGCCGTTAGCTCCAAAATGTTGTTTCTCGCCTGGGACATGGCTGCTAGTGGATCTGGGTGCTGCTGTCAGCCTCCAGACACGTGAGTTCCTGCATTTTGATTGGCTCCCGTCGACCAGGCCCCCACGGGACGAAGCGTCTCTTTTAGACTTCCGGCAACTGGCCGTCATCACTGGCACGCAAAAGTTTCGCCCAAGGACACATTCTTTGTCTTATTTTCGTCTTCAATACACGATTTATATGAAGAAGCCATCGCCTAGACAGCGATTTCCCACACTTTTTATGACGTGAAGTAAACCACCATGAACCCAAGCCAACTACCGACAACCCCCACCGCGCAGTATGAGCTTGTGAACATAAGCGGCAGGAATTCGTATCGCTTCCCAAACACTATCTGGTGCAGCAGTGAGCAGTACAGAATCAACGGGATGCTGACTGCGATGTACAGCGTGCTGAATCGGTCGAGCAAGAAGAACCTGGCTTTTCTGGAAGCCGGCGCCAATCGGTCAAATGTCAGAAGGAACAGAATCAGCCAGAAGATGGTGTAAACCGTCTTGATTGGAAATTCCGCCGACGTAAACAGGAGGGGGAAGAGAGAGACGTGCCCGGCGACAGCCAATGGTCGGAATGCACTGAGGTAGCGGCGATCCTTGAGCGCAATAAGGCTGAAGGGAATGATGACAAGGAGAATGGCCTTCTCGTGCACATGCCATCCGAAGAGGAATGAAGCATAGCCGCACAGAGTCACCGCCCCAATGAAGCTATCCCAGGGCAAGGGCGTCTGCGCCTGGAAGAAGAGCTTGATCAGAGGCAGCACCTGGAAGAACAGCGTGAGAGCGAAGCAAGTGCGTGGGCTGATTTCAGGCAGCACGGCAAAGGCAGTGTCGCCCACGAGTCCTCTGGTAACACTGTTGATAGCTTCGGCCTTGACAGGGAGATTGAGCCTGGGTGCCACTGAAAATCTGTTAGTGTGCCCCTGGGGGATAACCGTGGATCGTGGAATGACCTACCATAAATGAGAACGCGATCCGCAAAGGAGTACAGAGCCCAAACATTGGGGGCCCAGTAGGCATGGCAAAGACCACGCGAGAATGGGAAAAGGCGGCTCAACATCTGTGGTATCTGGTTCAGAGCAGCGAAGGGGCCAAATGCGGCACCAAAGATGGCTGCAATACCCCCACCAAGCTTGATGCAGTTGAGGAACTGGATTCTGAACATGGACTTGGGCGACAAGCAGTAGGCACGGAGAAGGAAGACAAAGTATGCCGGGGCGAGGTACAGATAGATGTGCTTCATGCAAAGCAGCGCAGCAAACACCAGTCCGCTGCCCAGCAAGCCCGACTTGGACCTCGCGAGAACGAGGGACAGAATGAGCACGCCGTACATGGCGCCATTGTACTGGAAGTGGATGTGGTCAATGATCAAAAGGCCGGGGGAGAGAAGAATTGAGATGGCGGCAGCCTGGGCAGCACGTCTCGTTCCTCCCGTCGCGGTCTCGATGAATCTAGTGACATCTCATATAAGCTGCAGTTCCCATCTTGAAGGACATGAGGGTGCACTCACCGTTGCAGCGCATAGACCAGAACCAGCTCTGAAATAATGACTGTCCACCTCTGAAAGTATACCGTCTGCCAGCTATCGTATTCCAAGTTGTAGACCTTGAGCATGGCCGGGTCGACAAGCTTCGCGACCTGGGACATGGCCCACTCGAAGTAGGCGAAGAAGGGAGGGTAGTCGAGGGTCCATTCCGAGGTCTTCTCATAGTACCACTTGGATAAGGGGAGGCTGTTGGTGATGGCGAGCCAGTTTCGGTGGACTTCGAAGTCGGTGGATTTGCTTTGCGGCAGGTCAGCGGCAGTGGCTTCTCGGAGGTGTCGGTCGGCGGTCCACTTACTAGGCCGGGAAGAGGAGGACCTTGAGAGCGCCAGCGACAAGCGCGCATTGGGAAAGGGTTGGGTACGATTCGGCCATTGTGGCGCGTTCCAAGGCTGATCAGGAACTTGTCCGCATTGAACAGGGCGGTGCCGTGAGAGCTTCAATTTGGTGTGGTGACAGAGCTGAAGCTGCCCGGCAGGTGGGAGGAAAATCACAGGCCACCTTCGCTTTCGTCAGGGGTCTTGCTCTCAAAGCTGCAGCTTGCCATTTTGGAGAAGACGTGGACTGGAAGCGACGGACAGGGGTCCGTTTTGGGGTCCGTGCAGAAGTCGCGGTGAAACCAGCCCCGACTTCTAGAAGTGGGTCAGAGAAGCTTCAGACATTATGTGGCTGATGCTCATCCAAGCCACATGCAGAGAGCTCCACGCCACACTTGTCTATACCTTAATGCAAGGAACCAGGCGAGCCCAATCGACACAGCTCGGGCCATGCCACCTACGACCGACGCGGAGGAGGTGGACCAGGGTCCCTTCTATTTCGTGACAGTCTCCGGTAAAGGCTCATGCTCCGTCTAAGACAGCGGAACAATCCCCAAGCTTCATCTCTAGAGTCCATCATCACGAGACCCCCCGACCTCCTGAGGAAGACTAGACATTTCTAGATTGGCCTGGCAAAGCCGAAGGCGAATAAAGAATCATTGGTCTACCGTGTTCTCCATTCAAACTGGATTTCATTTACTGCTTAGCTCAATCCGCTTTTCGGAAGCCAACGCCGACAAACAGCCTTCCAGAAGGGGCAGTGTGGTCCATCCACAGCAGCACAGGAGCTTCACAGCGAGTCTTTGACACTTTTTTGTGCCAACCTGTCCTCAACCCACAGACACCGCACCACCACCAACAACCCCTGCCTCGAGTTTCTCGACTTGGCGGCCCTCTGACCATCTTCGCTATTCCCACGCATGTTTGGATCCTGCGTCTTTTGCATTTCATTTTCTTCAATTCTGCATCCTTTTCAGGAGCTTGCTTCTGTGATTTAATACGCAATTGATCGACCCTGTGGGCGTACGGCCGGCTTCGTTATTCCAACTCTTTGATACCCATCCACGCCCTCTCTCCCCACCATTTCCACCACCTCACATAGCTCCCCCGTGCCACCTCACCCATAGTCGCAATGCGTGTGTCGCAAGCTCCTCTGAGCTCGACGCTCGCTTTTCTCCTCGGCGCGAGCTTGACACAAGCTCAGTATCTCATCAATGAGCTGAGCTTTGGCTACACTGGCAGGTAAGAAGCTCCCTTGCCGCATCTCTCCAACGCGCCCACGTATTTTGCCGATCCCCAGGAAGCTCCAACTGACCACGACACCTAACAGCATATCGCCCAATAACGATGGCCACGTTCCCAACTTTGTCCTCCAGGGACAGCCAAATCAGCCCGAAATTCTCTCCAACAAGGTCATCCTTACCCCCGTCGCCCCCGGGAACCAGCGCGGTTCCATCTGGAGTACCCAGAAGGTGATGCACAGCACTTGGATCGCCGACATCGACTTCCGTGCCAATGGCGGCGAGCGCGCCGGTGGAAACCTCAACATCTGGCTCACCAGTGGCGGTTCCAACGACGTTGGTATGAGCTCAGCATACACTGCGGGCCGCTTCGACGGTCTCGTGCTTGTCGTCGACGGTCACGGCGGCACTGGTGGCATGGTTCGCGGCTTCTTGAACGACCGCTCGACCGACTACAAGGCCCAGAGTGACATCAGCGGCCTTGCCTTCGGTCACTGCCAGTACCACTACCGCAACCTCGGCCGTCCCAGCCAGATCAAGCTGCGCCAGACCTCCAGCGTCTTCAAGGTCGAGATCGACGGACGTCTTTGCTTCGAGACCGACAAGGTCAAGATTCCTCCCGGTTACTCCTTCGGTATCACCGCCGCTAGCGCCGACAACCCGGACTCTTTCGAGATTTTCAAGATGGTTGTCATGTCCGACTCGCTTCACGCCGGCGAGCAGCAAAACCAGGGCCATCAACAGCAGCAGCAGCAACAGCAACAGCAGCAGCAAGCCCACGAGCAGAAGGCCAATCAGGGTCAGCCGAACAACCCCCGCAGCGGCAACGAGGAGCCCATCGACCTCAACGCCATCCCCGACAGCCCTGCCGACGTGATCACCTCCTCCAAGGCTCAGTTCGCCGATTTGCACAACCGTCTTCAGTCAGTGAACCATCAGATCGGCACCATCTACCGTTCTGTCAATCAGTACAACCAGCACGCCGAGAACCGTCACGCGGAGACGTCGCAGCTTCTCGATTCGCTCCGCACGGAGCTGCGCAAGATTGACAAGGTCCACAGCATCGAAGACCGCATCAACGCTCTCGAGCGCGAGATCCGCGCCATGCGCACCGATCTTAACCTGCAGATGAAGAACACGGAGCACTCTCTCAAGGGCTACATGAGCGAACACCACTCCACCCTGTCCTCGAACATTGTCAACGCCGCTCCTGGTCACGGCAAGCTTATCCTCGTTATTGTTGGTTCTCAGGTCGTCCTTGCCGTCGGCTACGTCCTCTACAAGAGAAGAAAGAACTCGATGCCCAAGAAGTACTTGTAAGATGATGAAGGAGTCGTCCGAAAGGTCAACAATTCAGAGATGGCGTGTGTGGAGTTGTCTTGTATAAATCATGTACGATTGGTTGCATCATGCGAATTTTGGCCAATGATGAACGCCGTGGTACTGCGACGGGAAGTCGTTGCAATTCAGTCCCGTGTAGCGTCTGGGGCAACACAGAGATATAAAACGGAGAATACACAAGAGGCGGGCCGACTGAGGGTGATGAAGACGGGGATAGCAGTTGCAGGTGTTGGTGTGAGGAATCGAAAACATTTTCAAGTTCATATTGCAGAGTTCCTGCTATCTTAGTCGAATCTGGGAAAATTGAATTCCCGGTGACGCGTACGACGCTGGTTACAGACTGACATCGTTCGTTGAACGTGTTAGTGGGCTAGATACGGCCTCGACCTGAACCTTGTGGATGATGCCAGAAGAATAAAACTGGTTGGCAGGTCAATTCTCGGCCGCAATTTTGAGAAATTCGAACGCGACCGCAATTATGACATTCTAAAACATCACATTATAAGTACGGGAACAAAGTCCTGTGTGAAGAGTCTGAGCCTATCGCTGCCTAGCTATGGTCTCTCATTCTTGACAACTGAGGTTCTGGACTAAACACCCCCATGTCCAGCGGGACCTTGTGTTGGACCTTCCAAGTCAACCAGCTGTACCGACTGACCGACCGTCTCAAACCTTGAGCGTAGGATATCCTTTTCAAGCCAAAGAGTGGGGAAGAAAAACGATGTTTAAAACTTCCAAGTTGGAGTAATAGCGATGCTGTTGATGCGGGGTTCCCCTCACGACTCGCCCTCTTGGCTCGAACTACCGATCATGGTTTCCTATGGAATCCAGGGCATATTCCGGGGTAATGCAAACCGAACGGGCGTCGTGGAGTTGATGCTCCCCATCAAACTGCTGCTTCCCCAGAATCTTACCCCGGATTGTTGGGTGCGCCCTCCTTGTCCTCGGTGTATCATTGCAGACGACATAGACCCAAGATGCTTGGCGCAACGACACAGCCCAGTCCGCCGGGACTTAGCAGTCTTGGATGACATGTAGACGATGGTGGTGCTGGCTTTACCCGCTCTGCCGTCTGCATTCCCTGTGTTTGGCATTGCGAGATATATAATGGTTCATCTCAGGACGTCGGCAATCGGTATCCTGCCCACAAGAGTGAAGTTCTTTGACAATCTCAGGCATGACGAAGACAGAGGACCAAAAGCCGGAAATTGCCCTTGAGCACGCCGACGATGTCGGGCTCGAGAACCAGTATGACAATCCCAAGGACGTAACCCTCGACGCCGCCGCCAAGGGCCAGGGCGTGTCGGGTTACGAGACCTTGACGTTGTGGGAGACTTTCAAGGCCTTCAAAGTGTGCTCGGCTACTTGTTTTGCTGTTGCATTCAGCGCAGCGACAGACGGGTATCAGATCGGGTAAGCATAATGTGTTTATTTATTCTGAGAGACCATGTCTAGACATACAGAACGATATCATAGAGCGAAGTTCGCATGATACTAACAATCATACAGCATCAACGGCAACATCATCGCCAACCCAGGCTTCGTCAACCAGTTCGCAACGGAAACCACCTCCCGCGGCGAACCCAACCTCGCCGCACCCATCCTCAGCGCCTGGTCCTCCATCATGTCCGTCGGCCAAATCATCGGCATGACGACCGTCCCCTTCCTCTCCGACCGCTTCGGCCGGAAGGGCGCAATGTATTGGTACTGGTTCATCCTCTCCATGAGTATCCTCTGCGAATCCCTAGCCCGGACCTGGCCCGTATGGCTGGTCGCCAAACTGCTCGCGGGCGTCGGCGTGGGCTGCCTCCAGTCCACCGTCCCGACCTACATCGCCGAGGTCGCCCCAACGAGGATCCGAGGCGGCTTGCTGCTGGCCTACAACTTCTGGTTCGCCCTCGGGCAGTTCTTCGCGCCCGTCGCGCTGCAGGTGATGTCGCAGTACGCCCCGGAGGACTGGAAGACGCCCATCTACACGCAGTGGAGCCAGATCGGCCTCATGATCATCATCTACGTGCTCGTCCCGGAGTCGCCCGCCTGGTGCGTGACCCGCGGCAAGCTCGACGCCGCCCGCAAGTCGCTACGCTGGCTGTACCGCGGCGTCGAGGACTACGACGTCGAGCAGCAGCTGCAGCTCCTCGTCATCGCCGTCGACCACGAGATGGAGGTCGCGCGGTCGCAGGCCAACGTCGAGTGGTACGCCATCTTCAAGGGCGTCGACGGCAAGCGGACGGTGACGGCGCTGTGGACGCTCATGACGCAGCAGTTTGTCGGGCTGACGCTGTTCTCGACGTTTGCGAGCTACTTCTTCAAGCAGGCGGGCATCAAGGACCCGTTCCAGGCGACGTGCATCACGTCCGGGATCAACATCGCGAGCGGGCTGGTGTTCATACTCATTGCGGACAAGGTCGGGCGGAGGTTGATCTCGTGTAGTGGGTCGACGTTGTCGTGGGCTGCGTGTATGGCTATTGGGATCCTCGGGGTCGTGCCGAGATCGGGGCCGACGTTTAACTTGCTGGTCTTCTTTGCGTGCCTGTGGAGTGAGTGGTCACTCGGTCTTTAGACGGATGAATGCTGATGATGTTGGACTAGATATCGGAATGACTGCGAACGGAGCCACTGGCTGGGGCTTCATCGGCGAGATCTCCTCGCAAAGGCTTCGGCCCTACACGGCGGGGTTCGGCGCTGCCTCGACGTGCGTTGCGGGTGTGGTCATGAACGTGCTAACCCCGTACATGGTGGACGGAAACCGGTGGAATTGGGAGCTGAAGACGGCCTGGTTCTACACCGGAGTAGGACTGCCGTTTGTGGTGGCCATGTGGTTCCTGATTCCCGAGACCAAGGGGTGAGTGTTTCCATTCGAGTCAATTGATAAACATACTGACGACATCACAATAGGCGCTCCGCTGCGGAGCTGGACGAGCTATTCGAGCGCGGCATCAAGCCCTGGAGATTCCACAAGACGCTCACTGCGACGGAGCGTCTCGTCAATGCAAGTCACGATCAAGAGGTTGTCACGTCAGAGAAGAGGGATCATTGATATTGTGTGTGTGAAATGCAACTTTTCGGTTGTGATTGTATTACTATATTATGGCCCCAAGACATGGGAAACCCTTCTCGGGTCAAAACCCATGTCTTGTTTGCAGGCGACTTATGGCACCGCTCAACAGTGCTTTCTCTAAATACCTTATCCAAATATGTACGGATAGATCCAAAGTGTGTACAAAAAAATCCAATCATGTACGAAGCGCTCTAATCCTTCCCTCCCCTTTCCACCTCTTTAAGGTTCTTTGCTTTTTAAGTTGTTTTCTTTCCTTGGTTGGTGAGCAGTTCTTGAACTGCGCCATGGTGTATGTGTAGTAGGAACGTTGTCTTGTTCCATGCCTGAGATGGCATCGTCATGTTTGTGCTGAAAGCGATCCTGGTAGCGCCACGACCTTGCTCAGGTAGGCGTCGCATTCTAGGATAAGATGGGACGTCGGAGTCCACATAAGTTGAGTTATTATTGAAAGCGATCCTGGGAGCGCCGCAAGCTTGATGAAGCGGCGGCGCATTCTAGGAAGATGTGGGATATCAACCACAAGTTGTGTTGTGTGAAGTGACCCTAGTAGCGTCACAGCCTCAATGGGGGCGACGTATTCTAGGAAGAGGTGGGACATTGGTCAACCACGAGATCGTGTGCTGTTGTTGTTGCTGCTATTGAAAGCGATCCTGGGAGAGCCACAAGCTTAGTGAAGCGGCGGCGCAATCTAGGATGAGATGGGACTTTTGTATACCAAGAGATGTGTTGTTGAAGCGATCCTGGTAGCGTGACGGCCTTGATGAGGCGGTAACGCTTTCTAGGATAACGCGTCGACCGTAGTGTTGATCAACCACGAATGCTTTTGTTGAGATCGATCCTATGAGGCGGTGACTGTAGTATTGGTCTACCACCAGTGGTTGACCCTGGTAGCGAAACGGCTTTAATCAGCCGGCAACGCGTTCTAGGATGGCGCGGCGACTGTAGTGTTGGTCCATCACGACTGCTGTCTTGTTGGAATCGATCTTGAGAGTGCAACGACCTTGCGCTTGCTTGAGAGGAGCTGTACCGACAGATGGGTTTAGGCGGCGACGCATTCGGGTATCAAAGTGATACCCGGGAGGTCACGGACTGGCGTGTGTGATTGTTGTACTGTCGGTATGATAGACTGCTGGATGTTCCAGGCTGGTAGCTCTGCAAGCGCGAAGTAGTCTTCATTTCTTAGTATGAAGAGACTTGGTCGTTCAAATGCCGCTAGCGCCATGTAAGTCGTTGACCAGACCCTTTGCACAATCATGTTGTAATGGCTGGTTGGAAGGGCACTGGTATTGGCGAACGACTTGGCGAAGGCAAGCGGCTACCAGGCCTGCGTATGAGGTCCCTTACTGTCGAGTGCAAGTAGTAGAAGATATGTCGTCTTGCTCGATGCTGGAACGACATGTTTGAAAGGGAGCTCAGCTGGCTGGGCAGGCTATGGTGAAGCTTCTTCTTTCAGGACCCTGGAGAAACCATGGGACTGGCTTAGAACGCCAGTCCGGGAGGGTATGGGAGCCCATGAGTCTGGAGGCTCGGCTGCTGATAGTATGCCTGGTGCCATGGCAGACTCATTGCCGCCTGGGTTGCGGGAAACATGTCCAAACCAGGCGGCATGGGCGGTCTGAAGAAGCTTTGGTGTCCTGGGTACATCGGCGCCAGGACGGAAGCTTGTTGGGGCGGAAACCACAGCCCTTGTTCGTTGTATGACCCTGCCGCCGTCGGCATGGGTCGTTGGGAGAACATTGGTGCGGGCTGAGGAGTAGGCGAAGGACTTGGCGAAGGGGGGCGGATGTCGAAGGAGCGAAAGTCGGGCTCAGGCACGTGAACCATGTACTCCTTCATCTTGTCCGGCATCTCTGCCGGAACCTCCCCCTTGCGTGTCGGGCAGAAGCGGACCTGTTTGGCGAGCTGGTCTGCCCGTTCGTTGCCTTCGACGCCCACGTGGCCAGGGCACCACCGGACCGCGGTGCGGATGCCCTTGGCCGCAAGCTTGGCGGATGCCTCGACGGCTCTCTGGATCAAGGGGTCCTCGTGCGACCCCTCGAGCCGTCCGAGGGCACGGATTGCAATCTTGCAATCCGTAAAGATGTTTACTTGTCGGAGACCGGGGAGCGCTCCGGAAAGATAGAGGGCGGCCTCGAGCCCGAGAACCAGGGCGTACTGCTCTGCCACGAGGAAGTCCGGGCACTTGATGAGCCTGTACGTCCTGGCTGTCCAGTCGGGGCTCACGCCGGGACGGGGCTGCCAAGTAACGGTGGCTCCCGCGGGGGTGTCGAGTGTTGAGTGACCAGCGCACGACTCTTTGCCAGGGAACGAGGCATCCGTGAAAAGATTGAGAGCGTGGGGTGTTGGCTGGTCAGGCTCAGGGATAGCCTCCATGGCCTTCTCACGAGGCATGACCCAAAGGTCGCCGTGGAAGCTGGTGGGCCCAGACTTGTGACTGGTAGCCTGGCCGTGGCTGTAATAGACATAGCTGCGGGGGCTTCTGGAGGCCACCTCCCGCTGCTGCTGAGGGAGATCCCGAGATGCTACGAAAGAGGTCATATTGACAACTTCGAGATCAACGGGGTAAATAGATGGAGATGACGAGATACAGGTACCAGGTCAAAAAGAAGATCAGAAGATCAAGAGGGATCGTGTGTACGTGAAGGAAGTTGTGTGTGATGAGAGTTGTCTGTGTAGCGATAGAGCAAAAGCGATGAATCAAGATAGACCAAAAGCAATGAATAAAGCTGAGACAAGATGAGGAGGGTAATGATTCCAAGAGAACTGGGAAAATCAAGACTTATATATAGGCATTTAGAGCATGCCATCTAGGTACGCACATAATCAGCCATTTGAAGTGATCGTGAGAGCCTGGAGGGTTGTTTTTGGTCTAAGTTTCGTAGTTCAGGGGCTCAGAGGCCTTGATAGCCTCGTATATCGACCCCTTCCAGGAACCCGCACCTTTCATGCCAGGAACCCGTGAGCTCATCGTTAGGTACAGAAAAGTCTAATTTCAGGGAGCCATCACCATCACCTGTGACCCGGTGGGTTTATGGTCATGGACTTTGAACACGCTTGCCCAGGGGTATAGCGAACACCCGTGAGGACGAGGGACGAAAGCCCTTGGTAATAAGTTGGTGGGTGGATGGGCAAGAAACAACCCTTGCTTCAGAGAAGGAAAACAACAGGCGGTGATAATTCTCTTCATTTTGAGCTTTTGACATGCCATGAGAACTTGGCAGTGTTTAAGTCTTCATAGCAGATAGTAGTAAGTTGTCAGTCTGTTGAGGGGATTTCATCCACAGGAACCACTGGTAGGATAGACAATGTGTCTGCGCTGTGTTGAAATTCTTTCCTGTGGTCTCAGCTACCCTTGTCGTCTTCCCTGCCATGGTCATCGGGCTTACTCGTCGTCATCTGACAAAAGCCACCGTAATGTCCGTAAATAGTACCTTGGGACACAAATTTACTCTCTTGACTGAACCAACCTTGATCATCCAGTTGATTCTCACAGAAGAGAACGTGTGTGTCTTTTCCTAAACAGACAGGTCCCTTGAATGACGTCATGAGAGTGCAATCTTGCCTCTTAACGAAAAGTCTTACTTTTCTGTATAGGACTGATTGCTTGATGTAGCCGTTTTTCGGTCGCGAAGTGTCAATTTACCATGCAAACCGCGCAGACACTTCCTGACGGAATCGTCGCAAGTTTCCTTACTTACACGCTGGCGAATGAGGACTCTGCATCCCCTGGCATCCCCTGGCACCGCTGGTCTGGGATCCAGGGGTCCCCGCGCTAAACTCTATCCGGACTGCGGCCCCTGGCCCCTCACATGCCCAGTTAGGCAACCGGGCTTGCCCAGGCACCCAGGCAAGCTCAGCATTTGACTACACCCCCCAAAGGGCATCGCGAATCTGGCCTTGATGGTACCCCAAAGAAAAGCCTGAAATCGAACCCTTCCAAATTAGAATGCTTCTTTGAGTACCTGTCGAGATACAGTGACTCTTCAGTCCGTAAAAGTTCGACGCTTAAGCTTTGCAACCAGGGCAGCAATCACAAGTCTTTACAGAGTCACCATGCCAGACCCAGGATCTCAGGGTACAGAACCCGGTCTGTCCCTGCGGTTCATCGACCCCAAACACAATGAGCCCAAGAAGATAAGGCCGCACAAGAAGAGCCGAGGTGGCTGCGGCGCCTGCAAGAAGCGGAAAGTAAAAGTGCGTCTTGTTCCCTCTTGGTGTGCTCCACGAACCCGTGTGGCAGGCATCTGACAAAATACCCAAGTGCGACGAGCAAACGCCCTGCTCGAACTGCATCAGACGGAATGAGACGTGCAATGCACCCCGCAAGTCCCCCGCGACCCCTGAAACGGACGCCTCTCCCGCACCCTCCCGGACGCCAGACCTCTCTGGGCCGGTGAACCTAGTCCACCTGGAGCTCTTCCACCACTTCCAGAACGCCACGATTCCTACTCTCTGCTTTGCCGAAGTTTGGGCCCCAGCGACGTCTCTCGCTTTCAAGGTTTGCATTTGCACTGCCCTTGCTGTGTGGAAAACAAACTCACGGGAATGACAGGAAGAGTACTTGATGACGGCCATGCTAGCCACATCGGCGCGACACCTTAGTGTCCTGCGCCCAGACGAGCCCATGTACGATGAGGCTGCTCTAGCACTCCTCTCCCGCAGCTGTGCTGGTTTCAGCGCGGCTCTCAGCCAGGAAGATGGCCGTGAGAGGCATAACACTTTGTTTTTCACGGCAATGTTGATCCACTACCTCACATGGTCCAACTTGGACTTCTTGGAAGACGAGGGAAACCCAGATGGCAGTAATCAGTTGAACCTCAAGGGTGACCAGCTCTTCCTACTAAGCTCCGGTGTGAGGGTGTTTCTGTCTAGCACGAGGGCGCAAGGCCCTAACAGTATCTTTGCAAATATGTCATCGATATCCCAATGTAGTGCCTTGGAGACGATCGTCGCGAACCAGGGCATGGACTGCGAGGGCATAGTCGCCGAGTTCATGACGCGGTATGATGAGACGACTACCTGCTCGCCTTTGGCGAGCCAACAGACAGAACAGCTCCAGCTCCCTGCCCAGAAGACAAACCAGCGCGATGCCTACCTCGCCATCGTCACGCGTCTCTCCGTCATCCTCGCGCTCTGGAGGTACAGAGACACCAACACCTCGCCGCAAAGAACCGACCTGGAGCGCTACATCTTCTCATTCCCGCTCTTTTGCGTCGGTACCTTTCTGGACATGGTCGTCTGTGGTGATATAAGGGCGCTATTGGTGCTTTATCACTTTTACCGAACTTCAAGGCTGCTGCTGGAACCTGAGGAGTCTTGGTGGGCGTCAAAGAGGCTTACTACCATGGAGGTTCTAATTAAGCAGGAGTTAGACCGACGAGGTATGCCTGTTGCAGTTGGAGACTTTCAGTGATAGCGGTTGGATCTTTCGACACGCAAGGTTGGACATGGCCCCTTGGAAAACAAGGCTCCTGGGAGGTTATTTGGTAAGGCGAGCATCGATTCTCGGACAAAATATATCGGCAATGTGAATAATGTGACGTGTTTTATTCTCTGGGTATCAGTTCTAATTCGAGATAAATAAGTGTAAACCCCAAGGCATGCTGGCTGTAGTAAGCGACGCCCCAATACGCGTCCCAAAGCCGACTATTTCGGCTGGTTCCTGCTCCACAATGCTTTCGTGATCAGTCCCGGCGCCCCCAGGCCAAGCTCATATGGTAGCCTCGTTCGTTGCTCCCCGGTTGTCGAATTCGTCGGCAGATACGGCGGCGGGGGGGATGCACTCCTCACCGACGATGCCACGGATGAGACTGGGGACACTGGTGTAGACGCAAGTCCACCTCCCTGGAGGTAGGAGCTCAAGTCAGCGGCCGACATTCCGGGTACACCACCCGGGTATGTTCCATCAGAGACCTGGCGTGCTTGCGGTGGCACCGCTGGCATATCCATGGACGAGACCGAAGTAACGCTACTGGCCGGCGACGAAGGCCTGACTACCTCGTACTGCTGCGCCGAAGATGCGCTTCGGATTAGGCGGTTGGGCGATGTCATGGTCGCCATCTCAAGGTCGTCGGCCATCGTGATGCCCGGCCCAGGGACGACTCCGACCAAGCCATCGATTTCGTTGTACTCATCCATATCGTCCTGGTCAATATGACCAAGAAGAGGCAGGCTAACAGAGCCCTTCAATTGCGAGCCTACTCGAAACATCGCAAACGAATCGAGAGTGTTCGTCCATGTCGGCAGGGTGCAGATGTACCAGACGAGCGAGACGAGACATATTGCTTGAAGGGCAATGAGCCCACTGAGCATGACTGTCGCCCCGAGGCTGTATTTAGGCGCAGCGAAAGCCGTACCAGTGAGGTTGTAGATCGTCCTCGCCGCATCATTTGAAGCTGCATCCTGTAGAACGGCGGCATTCGACAGATACATGCCGACTCCGAGAGTGCTCTGAGCAACAGTCAAGTGACGAAGACCCTGGGCGATCCTGAACAGCGACTTGGGAAGCTTTTTCAGCGTGCATGCGTTGTAGATTGAAGGGTACCATGTGTCGAATTCGTCGTTTTTGAAATTGTAAGGCATTTGCCAGCCATGGAGAGGTGCGGGCAAGGCGCAACCCTTCTTCGTGGCGTCGCGGACCGAGTCGTCAGTCAAAGTGAGGTTGCCAGGCATTTTGCCATCGGGGAAGGTTTGGCCCAGGAAGGCGAGAACGGCTTGCGGGTAGGAGTCGGCGCCGAAGAGAGCCTCTACAGTTGTCCTCAGGGGGCCCGTGGACGAAGTCCATCCCCCAAATACGTCACGATCCCACTCTTTATCCGACCTGCAAGTTGTTAGTCTCAGACTCAAAATTTTGGCGTATTTGAACTCACTCGCTGGTGATGAGATTACCCGACCAGTTGTAATCGTGATACTGGGCCTTCATCACCTCGTCCGAGGGCCACTCGTCGATAATGTCTGACTGATTGAGGTTGGTGTAGAAGTTACCAAGCTCGAAGAACGCACGAGACGTCTTGGCCGTGCATTTCAGGGTGACATTCTCCGCTGGGTCTGAGACGAAATCAGAGGCCTGCGATGCCTCAGGGCTTATTTGCGCGTCGATGAAAAGGACTTCTTCGATGTCGTGACGTCGACGCGGGGCAAGCAATGCACGCTCGACTTCTGTCTTGGACTCATCAGGCATGCAGACCTTGATAGTGACGCCGAACCCTTCGACTTTTGTTGCGTAGCCGACACAGTCCGATGGAAAATCTTCACGGGTCGCTACCTGACAGTCGGCAGTTGAGTTCAATCTGATCGAGTGTTGCCTGAGCGGTCCCGTTGTCGTACCTGCGGGCACAGACGAAACCCAGAAAGCGTCGTCGTACTTTTGGTCCGAACCAGTCACAAAGCTCCTGTCAGTGTTTCCGTCGCGCCACAGATTCTCCTGGATGTCAGCTGACGTGATGCTGGCCATCTTGGACCTCACCGGGCTGATGATATTGGGGAAGTCGGTGGAAACCCTCAGCAAGGCAGGCTCGGGGTCCATGCCGACCCTTTGTGCCCGATACCTTTCTCCATCACACGTGCGATCCCATTTTGTTAGATGCTGAGAGCTGTCGCATGGGTAAACCACACGGGCGGACATGGGCATGAGGAGCGATTGAAGAGGCAACTGTGCCGCAACTTGGATATGGTCAGCCAAATGATCATAAACGGTCGCCATAAAGCTTACCCAGGAGGAGCAATCCAGTAGCCATCATCAGGTAAGAGGATGTCTGTCCTTTGGAGAAAACTGCCGTCCACTGAATGTCGGAAAGAGCAAAAAGTTGCCGAAGGCTGAGGGCTTGCCGATGAGATCGTCGTTGAGAGAATACTACTGCGCCGTGGGCCAGAAGAGCCGCAACGCATGGCAGCGCAATGACAGCCGTCACTGCACTCAGGAACGGCGCCACGCGCATCCATCGGCTGTACTTGTCAAAATCATCCCGCATGAGGATGCCCCAGGGATCGGACGTTGTTCGCTGATTGACGACACAGATGCATATCCAGGGTCCAAGTAAGAGGAGTAAGTATACGATTAGGATGTAAATTGGTCGTCGTGCATGTTGAAGAGGTTGGCGAGACATTTCGACGGGCTTGAGAGCCGTGTACCTCGGCGGTGGTCGTTCACCGGATGTCGTGTTTCTGTCCATAATGGTCGACCCAGGCGCTCCCGCAGAATGTGTTGGAGGAGGGTAAGATCGATGGCGGAAGGAACAGAAAAACAAAGTGCGCGAAGGAAGAAGACAATGGTATTATGGCTGCATCGCACAGATTGTTGGCGGCGCGCTGTTTGGCGGTCTTTTTTAGTTTGCGACGAGGCGTCGGCCGGCCGCAAAGTGTGGTGCTGACGGCAGCTGACCGCAGGGCGAGGACTGTGCAATTTCCGTGCGAGCCCAGAGGAATGGGAGGAGGAGTGTGGGAATGTATAGAAGGGTGGGCGCACAGCATCCTGCATCCTTCGGAGGGAGAATGTGCCACGAATGTCTTGTCTCGAAGACCTGCTATTGCGGCCGAAACGAGCCAAAGTGGGAAACATTGCTTCCCTGGTTGACTTGGCCGGGTCTCAATAGCCTATCCTGCATATTCCATTGCAGCGATATAAATCCATCCAGGCAACCCTTTGTAATTCATGCGTTTTCTTTGTAGTTATAGATAGCCCCTCACTCCCCATTATTGGAAGGGTATGAATCCAGGCCGTAGGTTTCGTTAAGGGAGACACGTGTGACGACTTGATCGTCCTCCATGCGGACCCAGGTCTCGACCGACATCTGCGGGTCATCGCCCTGGGAAAACAGCAGTCTCAGCATCCGAGCACCGCGGTTCCATTCGCCGTATCCTCCATAGCCTGTGTGCTTTGCGAAGCAGAGGAATGGAGCTTCGGCGCCGAGTCCGCCTTCGTGGCCGGGCCAAGTGGAGCACCAGGAGTCGCCGTGGTCGTGGCCGACGTAGATGCTGTGGAGGCCCTCGGCCTCGAGCAACGCCTCGATGAACGGATCGTCCTCTTGGCCCTGGCCCTGAATGGCCAACGGGGAGTCGGCATCCAGACCGGGGAACTTACTTGGGTCTAGACTTGACTTTTGGGCGTCGAGGAAAACGTGGGGCGGGATGTGCACGAAGGCCACGCTAGGGATGACACGGCCGTGCTTTTCCTTCAGCTCGTCGTAGGTCGTGGTGAACCACTCGGCCGTCTCAGGTGCGACCCAATTGGGAATATCGTCCATGTTGTCGGAGTCGGTCTGATAGGTAGTGCCGCCTCGACTATCGAAGAACCACAGCAGGGCGATTGGGTCCTTGGCGTCGCCGTCGAAGATGGGCAAGTAGTAGTTGGTGATGCCGGGAAGCTTGTCGCCCATGGAGGTGGTGTAGCAGAGGTCATAGCCCTTCTCGGCGCGGAAGAGCTGTTCGCGGTCCAGATTGTGCTTGGAATCGTGGTTTCCGTAGATAGAGGTCCATTTCTGGCCAGCCTCAATCATGGGCCGGACGATCTGATTAATGTACTCTGTCGAGTTCTCCTTGTGGGTGTCCTCTCCGGTGATGAGATCGCCATTGAGCACTACAAGATCAGGATGCTCGCTCCTCATGACATTCTTCATGACACGAGTGGAGTTGATGTCCTGCTCGATGCCCCAGGAGGCGAACTCGACCTCTCCGAAGTGCAAATCGGAAAAGATGCCGATGCGAAAGTCGCGGTTCGTGGCCCCTAGCTTGAGTCTGGGCTTGTCCAGCGACGGCTCCTTTAGCGGCCACTTTCCAGGGGAGATCTTGGTGACTAGCATGAACATGGCGGCGAAGGAGATGGCGTAGACGAATATCAGCTGACAGATGCGCTCCACCAGGCGTGCAGTAGACTGCGGAGGGCGCAGCTGAACCGCTTCTTCCAGTTTTGATTCCGGCATCGTGATGAACAGTGGAGATGTCTGTGGTGTCGATGGCGAAGAAGATGCAGGGAGGTGGAATTGCGAGTGCCGAGAAATGGAAAGATTACGGACGAGACAATGGATATAGACGCCAGCGAAGGAGCATTACAGTGCAGACGTTGTCTCTGGTAGATCGAGAAAAAAACAAGCACGAAATGATTGGATGCCAGGCGAGGAAATGAATCAATCTAGGCGCGGTGAGGAGGAAGCAGAAGAAATATGGAATTTGGAAAGAGACATTGAATCGCAGAAAATGTTCGATGTCCAGCAGAAAGATGGAATAGAACAGCTTTAGCTGTCGCTGCAGCTGGGATTTCCCAAGGGTCAAACACTCCAAAACAGAGCCAAAACAGGCCCACTGTG
>JABGLZ010000551.1:77710-117397 GCA_014705045.1 Colletotrichum theobromicola | reverse complement strand
CCCCCCCCCCCCTTCCCTTCTCCGTCACTGGTCAGTGGTCAGAAGGTAACCATTGATGTGCACCTAAGACCTCCACCTGCAGGAAGTGTCGCTCAGATCCGGTGCCAAGTGCGCCTTTCCCCGTACTTCCCGCCCCCAGGGATCATCGTCCGGTGTTTCTAGCAGCTCCTCGCTCACACAAAAGCAGGTGGTTGTCTGCAACGCTTTGGCTATGGGCAATTGTCGATTGCAGGTGTTGGAACGGCTGAATTGTGAGATTCCCTGTACAACGAGGCTTCATTCAACTAGTTGGGACGAGGTCGCGGGCCGGGGTTTTGTTCCCGATGGAACAGGAAACCTTGAGATACCTCAGCTTTGATCAAGGGCTTTTCTACGGTTGGAGACAAGTGAGGGGTCGTTGGTCTTCGAATCTTCATCAACACAATAGATGAAGCCACGTTGGAGACTCGCAAGTCAATTGACAGTCCAAGCGACTATTCTGCATTCCCACGCAGTCCGTGACGAGGCTCACCTCGAGGCGACGCGCTCTTAGACGCGCCAGCGACGCTCACTCTGGGTTGCGTCACGTCCAGGCATGAGACACGCAACATGTTGCTCCCCAAAAGTTCCCCTGTCGCACACACTCTGCAGCGAAGCTCCCGGTTGGCGATGGGAGCTTCGGTGGAGCACAAGTAGCTTTGGAGGCGACGTTTGTTTCCTGTTAGAGATCACTCCCAGACAATGCGGTTGGACTAACACCTCCAGAAGCTTATCTGGTGAGATACTCCTGTCGCCTCCCCGCTCAACACCCAAGCTTTCCTCCAGCTCCAGCGACGCTGAATTGACCTTCCCAACTGGTCGAGATTCCCGTTCATGGATGCGAAAAGTCGTAATCTGAAGCTCATAGGAGAGCTACCCCGGGCTGCCACTGATAAAATGATGTGACGTCCCACACTCCACAACACCTTGAACCTCTTCTGCTACTCCGAGGTGCCCTTTTGGTGATCAATTGCTTCATTTAACCGGAGCACTCTCGACCTTGAGCACCATCACACGATGCCTCAATCAGCAGGCCGGTCCTCGAAAGAGGCCGATCTCTATTCCTTCCAGACCCCACCGCCATATGAAGCTGCTGCCTATCCCCGGGTCCGCACCCGTCGCACCCTTGCACGACGCCTGATATCCGTTCGCCTGTTCTTCGCCGTCTTCCTGTGCGGCGCCATTACCTGGCTATGCCTTCTCCTCGATCGCGAGACGAAGCTCGATCATGTAGCCCAACACGCGACTTCGTCCGCCCGGCTGACCAGGTTCGAGGAGTCGCTGCAACACTGCGCCTCCCTCAAGACCTTCCCTCAAAGCCCCGACCCGAAGTCGCGTACGTCGAACCCGCGATGGAATAAGGAGCGCGGCCAGGAGAAGCCTGTAGTGCTTCGAAACGCGACCTTCTTCGACGGCGAGGCGATTGCCTCCGAGCCAATGGATATCAAGTTCGAGAAAGGCCTCTTCACCGAGGTGGCGACGACTGCTTCCAAGTCAATTAGCTCCGATGGAGCTGTCGAGCACGATGTGCACGGTCGTTTCGTCACTCCCGGCTTGGTAGACATGCATTCCCACCATGCCGTTATGATGTGGCCTGGCCTGTCTGCCACCGACGACACAAACGAGGTGAACGAAGCCTTCGGCCCTTTGACGCCCTTCGTGCGCGTTCTTGATTCGACCAAGGCGTATGATGTGGCCACTGAGATCATCATGTCCGGTGGCATCACCTCGTCTCTGCTTCTCCCTGGGTCCGCTAATGTCATGGGTGGTGAGGGAACTGCAATCAAGAATGTTCTCAACTCCGGAGAGCTGGGCGAATACATCGTGGAGGAGCTGCTTCTCGAGCACGGAATTCCCATCGAAGAGCGTCATCGATACATGAAGCTCGCTTGCGGTGAGAACCCGAAGCGGGTGTACGACCACACTCGGATGGCCGATGCTTGGATCCTCCGTGAGCAATTCGCCAAGGCCAAAGAGCTGGTTGAAAAGCAAGATGAGTACTGCGAGGCTGCTACGCTCTTGTCGACGGCCTCTGCGGAGGAGAAGCGTCGCTTCATCGAGCAGTTGGGCAAGTTTCCCACCGAGTTGAAGCTCGAGTCAACCGCTGGCATGCTTCGTGGCCGTGTGGCTATGCAGAACCACTGCTATCTCCCGGAGGACTTGGAGACTATGCTGAGAGTGACTGGCGAGTTCGGCGTGAAGGTCCGGGCTTTCCATCATGCCATTGAAGCGTGGCAAGTCCCCGAGATGCTGAAGAACTACGGAGAGTGAGTATCGCCGGGTGATCTGAAGGACTCCGTCAGCTAACAACCCTGCAGTAACGTCACAATTGCTACTTTTGCTGAGTTTAGTCTGTACAAGTGGGAGGCCTACGCTCCCAGCCTGTCCGCAGGTGCAATTCTCGCCAAGCACGGCGTTCCCGTCGCCTACAAGTCCGACCATTCCTCGGCGGAGCTGAGCGCCAAGTACATCATGTATCAGGCCGGCGTTGGCCACTCTTTCCATTTGCCGGAAGAGCAAGCTCTGCAGTCTGTCACCTCGATCCCCGCAAAGGCCATTGACTTGGGTTACCGCATTGGCTACGCGCGTCCTGGATACGATGCTGATCTGGTCGTCTGGGATGCCCACCCCTTGTCCATCGGCGCGACCCCTCTCCAGGTCTATATCGACGGCAAAACCCAGCTCAAGCACCAGATCGTCCAAGAGAGCATGGGAACGACCTTCAACGAAGCGTCCTACAAGGTCTCGGCACCAGTAACTCCCAAGATGCGAACAGAACTCGAGCCAGAGGCCAAAGAAGCCGTTTGCTCCAAGACCAAGGAGAAGGCCACCTTCGTCATCAATGGCATCACGACAACCTTCCTTGAGAATCACCCGCAGATGCCCTCGACCTTCCATGATGTAAGCGGGGAGAACCTGACCTTGGTGATTAACAAGGGAGGCATCACTTGCCTCAATACCTCCAAGAACTGTGCTTCGGCAGTCACTCAGGCATCGGCCGACGGTGAAGTCACCACCCTGGACCTGTCCAACGGCCACGTTCTCCCAGGTCTGACGGCCATCACATCCGGCCTCGGTCTGGTGGAGATCGCGACGGAGCCCTCCACTGGCGATGGCTACGCCGACTTCAAGCGCGACGGCAACGACCCCGAGAACCTCGACTTTGCCAAGTACGGCGTTCAGCTGGAGGGCAAGGCATTTGCACGCGCACGTCTCGGCGGCGTCACTCGCGCCATCTCTCCTCCCGTCAGCGAGGCTGGCTTCGTCAATGGTGTCAGCGTCGGCATCCTCACCCGCCGCGGCCGCACTCTCCTCGACGGTGGAATCTTCAAGCCCGAGGTCGCGCTGCATGTCACTCTCGACGACGGCGCCAAGGCCAGCGTGGGAACAATCAGCAACGCCGTCAAGAAGCTGCGCAAAATTCTGGCGGACGGCCAGGGCAAGCACAACGAGACGACCTTTGGAGAGGTCGCGCAGGGCAAGCTGCCGCTCATCATCAAGACTAATAACCACGTAAGTCGCTCAACGACCTGATATAATACGTCAGAACTAACATAAGCACAGTGGGATATTCAGCAAATCATCAGCATTAAGAAGGACTTCCCCGACGCGAACATTGTCATTCAAGGCGGTGCCGAAGCCCCTCTAGTAAGTTCAATGCCTGTCACCAACTCCTGGCCAGACTGACCATCCATCGCAGGTCGCCCTGGAGCTCGCCAAAGCCCAGATTCCTCTCATCCTCACCCAGACTCGTCCCGCACCCGACGAATTCCGGCACCGTGACGCAGTCGTCGGCCCGCCCCTGACGCCTAGTGTCGCCCGTCTTCTGAGTGAGGCGGGTGTTTACTTCGCCATTGCCGTAGTCTCTGACCGTATGTTTCCCCTTGAATTTCCCTTTGCATAGCCGCTGTGAATAAAGTGCGCGATGTTGACCATTTCTGTTTCTTAGTCATGCCAGCGGACTACCGCCTCCACGATCTTGCGCTTGAGGCCTCCTGGGCTGCCAAGTACGCCAACCTCGGAGCCAAGGAGACCGTCCGTCTTGTGTCAAGCAACGTCGAAGACATTCTTGGCCTTGAGAGGAGCAAGGAAATCGTCATTTGGGAGGGCAGCCCCCTTGAGTTTGGAGGCACCGTGGCGCTCAGCTTTGAGGAGGGCAAGGATGGCGAGATTGAAGTCGCCGCTTGCTGGCCGCAGGAGCACGATGAGCAATAGAGAGGACTACAATCTGTCCTTAATCTTTTGTGCAAATCTACTGTAAAAACCGGCATTCTTTCTTCATCTAATTTTAGCATTCTTATGTTCAATCTCTTGTTCGTGAATGTTGCAATCATTGCCAGCGCAAAGGAAGTTTGAGCCTGTTCTACTACTCTCGATAAGCTCTGAACATTGTGTGTGGAAACTAGAACATTATGTTCGGAAGGATATCGAATCGCAATAATAACTCCTTGCGCCATGCATGTATTCTCTCCCTCCTCTTTACCATACCGTTTCCTAGTAGAACTCACGAACGTCTCTTCTTATTTCTATCCATGTAATCCAAACCCGGGCGGTATTTGGCAAGCTTGAAAGGGGAGCTCAAGTATCCCGAGCCGGCACGCGGCCCAGTCGGTGCCGCATCATCATCGTGGTAGCCGACGTCGAAGACGGTGCGATCGTCCTCATTGTAAATCGCTCTGACGGGCCCTGGCCTTCTACCGGGTCTCCAATTCCCTGCCTCTCTGCCTTCCTCAGGGCTCGGGACGATGGGATGCTCGTTGCGCGGGGCCTGGGATCTGACGGGGAGCCTCTCGTAGTTCAGGTACTCGTGAGGATAGTCACGGGTGGCGTTCTGATAGGACGGCGCCTGGCGGACCTGACGTCTCACATCCGAGGCGAGGAGGAACCTGTACTCTGGCTGGTCCAGTTCGGTTTCGTACTGTGCAATGTTGTCAGAGACTGGGATAATGCAATATGGGAAGATAGCTCACATGAGACGGGGTCGGGCTGCGACGACGGCGGTTTTCAAGTTCTTGTTCGTCGACGTACTGATCGTCCCGACGAAGCTCATACTCTGAGCGGTGGGCCTCTCGACGGTCCTCGACATCAATGACCGCGGCTTGTCGCCGCGAAGTCCTGACTTCCGTCTGCGAGGACGTTGAGGAGCCGGTGCCACTTCTGAAATGGTGGCGGTTGGATGAGTAGCTCATCCTGAGTGTTCTTCCTGCACGATGGCTCACTATCACGTACAAGCTAGAGAGTGTGACGTATGTGCGAGGGCTGAGACCGCAGGAAGACTCACACCATCGCGGCCTGAAGAGAGTAGTGGCCAGAGGCGGTATCTCGGGAAGAATTGATAGCGAACTATCAGTGACTCTGGTACATGAGAGGCCTTTGGAGGGAACTTATATCTTTCCTGCTTTCCCTCAACATGAATTCACTCACCTTGCGCGCCCCTTTGCTCAAGGATGAGATTGACGTAAATTGTTTATAGACTCGCACTATTCAACGGAATACCAAGTGAATGTGTTACTCAGATGAAGAGTCTTACTAAATGTTTCTGAAGATACCTAGCAATGAATTCGAAATCTTCATCTGCAGAGAACCCATCTAAAAGATGCATCTGAAGCATGTCCATCAGAAGCGCCCTGGCCAGAATTTCCAGGAGATCAGTTCTTTTCATGCATTTCCTGGCAACTGAGAGCCTAAAACTCATCAACTCACATAGATTAATTACTTCTAGATGTCGTGGGTGACTTGATATCATAGGCTTCTCTCTCCGTATGTAAGCTATCTCACCTAAGGACATGTTAATGCGTCACTATCAGTTTTCCGGCGTCTTCGCATTCACCGAAATTCTTCCTTGGTTATTTGCCATGTGTTGAGGAAGCAGGTACCAGCGCTTGTAGTGAAGGCTTCCCAAAATGGCTCACATGGCTTAGAAGGTGAGGTCGCTGTCCGTCTCAAGAGGAAAAGCTGCCTGTGACGTGGTTTGCTTCTCAAGTTATCTACCACCTCACCTCCTTACTTCAAAATCGGAACAACTTCAGTCTCAGCGCTTTTTCACGTTCACTCTGCTGTAAAACCAGCTGCGCCCGAGCTTTTGCCCATATTTACCCGCTCCCAAGTCCATCTTCGCATGTTCCCAGGTTCTTCACACACCCAACTTCCATCAGCTTTTTTACAAGGACATGGAGGAATCTAAATTGCAGCAATCAACAGTTGCTCAGGCCGAAGTCAAGATAAAAAATGAGACAGAGCCAGCAATGAAATCGGAAAAAGAAGGCGACGCGAAACTCGAAGCAGAGCAACTTGCAGAGCCTGCGATTCTATCCCCTGAGCTGGATATCAAGAACAAGATGCTACAGTCCTACGCCCTCAATGGTAGAGATATCACCCCGGAGCAAATTGCCGTTCTAAAGGTGTTTTCGCGCGGGATTTCCGCCGCCACCCCAGAAGCCGCGAACGAGGCCGCACGCCAGCTCAACAGTCTCTGCCCTTCTCTGGGCCATACTGAAGAGGCCAACGATTGGTTGCACATGGTTTGGCTCGTCATGCTAGACATTGTCGCAGATCTCGCATCGACGGACGAAATGCAAGAGCATTTGGTTCGCATTCTGGAGAAGTTGGTGCAGTGTGCTAAGGGGACGGTGGAAGTCTGGGGCGTAAGTCGTCTCCGGAAAGCGGAGGGTAAACGTTAGCTAACGGTGATTTTAGAAAGAAAAGCGCGTGTGGACAGATCTACCCGTCCTTCGAATCGCCTTCCAACCGTACTGGTCAATTGGTAAGTTTCACCACCACCTCATCTCAAGGACTTATTCTAAACCAGTTCCGAAATAGATCCAACCATGAAGTGGGACGCAAGAACGCTTGATCCCGGAGCAGTACAGAGCTGGAATCACATCAGCAGCTTCGCGGCCAGACTCATGCGCTCCGGTCTCGCCGGCGACTATGACCAAGCCATCATAGCACTGAGAACAGCCCTTGAAGAGGATATGAACACATTGCCTGGGTTTGCAGACTGCAAGATACAGGTTGCTTGTCTGTGGATCGAGCACGCTGGTAAGTTTCTTCTACGATGGGCGCTGGAGAATGCCGGTCGTGAGGACGTCGTTGAGGCTCCACGGGCATTCATGGAAGCAGGCGCATTGTACAAGGGACCTTCGACCATGTGTCCACAGAGATGGTGCTTCTGGATGGACCGTATGGAGCAGCTTGGAAAGGAGGAGTCTGCATTGGAGGAACGAACGCGGGAGATGGCGCTTCAAGCCGCGAGAACGATGAGAATGGTCGAGAAGGGTGTGGGTCATACCTTGTCAGCATGAATGCTTTCCCAAGCCTGCAGAAAGTAACCATGGGTTACTGGTTAACATTGATCTGGCGCAAAGCAAAGGCCGTCTGTCGCTTTGAAAATAGCAAGCAATGTGTTACCATGCCAATCACACAAGGAAAACTGTTCTCATCATCAGAACAATCTTGATTTCCGTAAACAGCAGAACTGAGGGTCTATAGTTCTCGGGGTATCTTTTGCTCATCTATATCTGAGGTCCAGCCCACAAGCCAAGTGAAACCAATTCCAAAACGCCTCAACTTCGGTACCCCAGCACTTACAGACTGCAAAGCCAACGCAACTCCAAAGAACGTTTTCCGTCTCTCATTATCTCCAGTCCATACCAAGTCATTGCCCATCAACATCCAGTCCTCCGCTGTAAGCTTGCCCTATGCTCCTCCGGCTTGCTGGACAAATGGCCTGTCTGCATCTCCGAGAATCTGCCATCCAATCTACGATTCTTTGCGATGTTCTCGGTCAAGAACCTCAATGCGCCTCGCTTGTAATCTGACAAAGAAGTTAGCAATGGAAACGACGAAGTCTAAGACAATGGAAATCGTGCCTACAAGAAAGAAGTCGCATCCACGAAAACTCGCTGATTGTTGAAAGATGCCATTGCTCATCATCGCCTACTTGCGCTGCAAGATCTAAGGCTTTGGGTTGTGGAAACCTGGACGGTACGTCGCCAGCGAAAACGGGTGGTCCTTCTAGTTCCTCCCGTCCTTCGGCTGGGGACGAGAACGCGTCTTGTCATGGTAAGCCACATCGAATAACTCGCGATCGCCGTCGTTGTAAATGGCGCGGATGGGACCCGGCTTGCCGCCGGTGTAGTTGTTGCCGCGGTCGCCCTTGGACGGGCTAGGCTTCATCGGAAACTCCACCCAGTCGGGCTCGGTCTGTAGAGGCAGAGGAGGTCTGTTCTTGTACGCGTGCGGATAATGGCCACGGGATCGGTGCTCGGATGGGGCCTGTCGAACTTGGCGGCGGACGTCGGCGGCGTTCAGGTATTTGTATTCCGGTTCGTCGCAATTGGTAGAATACTTTCAGGACTTGTTAGATGGACTTCGTCAACACAGAAATGGAGGAAAGGGGGGTGACCTACGTGGGAGTCGCACGACTTGCGTCTCTCGGCCTTTTCGGCCTCTTCCTGGCGCTCAATCCGACGCAAGAAGGATTTCTCAGAGTGGTTGACCGAACGGCCGGCCTTGGGCGAGACAACGGAAGCCCAGTTCATTGGGACCATAGGAGGAGTGCTTGGGCGCGAGCCGGTGGGAGCGCTCGTTCTGGTCTGCAGACGAGACGGGTTGAGAGACATGGCGACGACTAAGAGGGTAAGGGCAACTCGCAAGATGACACTTTCAAGGGATTGAGAGTATTTGCGAGACGATTGATGGCCCAAATCACCTAGGGTTGGAAGTGTTGTCAAGGACACAGAATATGGAGATTGTGTGAGCGGTGTTGTTGTTGGATTTTAAAAGAGGGTACTCCGAGATCCTTTTATGGTAAGGGCCTTGAGATTCGATCACTCTGATCTGCTTGAGGCCTAAGGCGTCGTTTGTCTATTCACTCGAGATACCTCACTCAGCGCGAAATATCATCAGACGAAGCCCAACCCTGAGGCACCAACCTCCAGGGCAACCCCATAGCAACGCACGAAACAAATCAAGTGAGGCGAAAATAACGCGCTCTGAAGCTACGCGATGGCACAGTATTTATAGTACTATGCGCCTGATGAGGGGGATTTGACGCTTGGGCAGTGGCTTCTTCCACTGACAGATATCCCGATTTGCGAATAGCTTCATCTGGTCGACCCACATTGTTCAACTGTACGATGAGGGCACCGCGTTACTAGAATATCTTGCCTAGACAGGAATCAGACAAAACATCAACCGTCTCAGAGCTTCTATAGCACCGCTGGTGTCTGATTGGACTGTCTAATTCACTAGGTGGGTGGGTGATATTTCAGGTGAAGTTGCAACAAACGGGTCACGTGGCATGGTCGTCCGCGTCGAAGGGCACCTGCGTCTACAAAGAACAAGCGGGGCGGCGGCTTGCTTTGAGAACACATTTTTTTTCTCTGCCGTCAAACTCGAGGTTTTCTTTTCGGTACACCTTCCGTCCTGTTTGTTTCCCCCCTTTCACCAACTTGCTTCCTCCGCCACCTCCATTTCCACCCTCAGCCTTCTACTTCACAACGTTCTCTGAATCTCTCCTTTCCATAACCCAGAGACATCACAAAGTTCCTCATCTCTACAAGCAACAGAATGAACGAGATCGTCCCCAACGCCAAGATGGACCCCGAGATAGGACCCTCCACAGAAATCCGGCCGGAGGTCGCACCTGAGAGTGTTACGAAACCTACGACCGAACTCAACGCTGCGTTTGTAACAGACAACGACAGAAGCATTGCCGAAATCTTGGGTGAGCTTACGATAGAATCCGGCGCTGACGAGTCTGCTCATCATGCTTCCCAACCTACCTTTGAGCCCGCCTCCAAAGCTCCTGCGAATTCGCTTTCCGCTGCCGAGATTCCTCTCCCTCCGAGCCCACCACCACCACCTGGATTCTCATTCACTCGGCTTTTCCCAGGAGAGCTCTGGTATACCGGCAAATCTGCTGTACCTGATGCTGAGGTTCATGCTGAACCTGATTCTGCGTTCAATCGAACTCCGAGACCGCGCCCTTATGAGATGCATTCTAAGCAGAGCAAGACCGTCATTAAGGTCAGAAAGGTTGACATTTCAAACTGGCTGAAGGCCACTCAAGGCTCTCGTGAATCTTTTGATTCGTGCCTGCGACCCAGCACTCTGTTTTCGGCGACAGCGGCTCCTACCGTTGTCACAGAGGATGCGACGACTGCTGTATCCGACATTAACCCATCTGACGACATCGCACAATCCGACGAGGGTGAACTGTCTGACGACGATGGCTCATCTGAGGACGATACTGCTTCATACTACACCGCTGTGGAACTGCAAGATGACGAAGATGACGAGAAGTACATGAAGTCTGTGTGCGAACTCCAATACCTCCAGAACCGCGACTTCTCCGAGCAACAGCTCGCGATCATCAGCGCATTGGACCTCAGTTTGCAGCGCGACATTCCAGACGCGGCAGAGCAAGCCGCCGCAAAGATCGACAGTCTTTGCCCGCCTACTGATCATGAGGAAGAAGTCGAGGAATGGCTATGGATGCTGTGGGAAACTTTTCTCGATGTCGTGCGCAGCCCGAAGTTTTGTATCCCTCATTACGGAGTCCGAGGTCCCATGCAAGAAATTCTCAAATGCTTGCAACTGCGTGCCAGAGGAACTGTGAAAATCGAAGGAGTCAGTGATTTCCCCAGTCTTCCCTCGTAGGCTTCTTTGCTAATCAGGTTGGCTGTACAGGAAGAGCAACGGCTTTGGAGAGACCTGCCATCGTTTCCATACTGCATGGAAGCTTGTTTCGACGGTACGCCCCAACGCAGCCTTGCCTGGCTGAAAGAAGAGCTCGCTAACTCGCCAACAGATCCGACTACGAGACAACCCGGTCCTGACTTCGGTATGCAGTTGTGGTCCTGGCGCAGCCTGAACTTCTTCGCAGCCGACTGTCTGGGGGGAAGTGTTGGCGGCTCGTACGATCAAGCCATGTATGCCATGACAACTGCCTTCGAGGAGGAACTGAGTGCAAACTGCGATATTGTACTCTGCAGACTTGACATTGTCTCAGAATGGATCTGTCGCGCTGGTGATAACCTCTTCCGGTGGGCACTGGAGAACTCCAGTTTCGACGGCACCCTAGAGAAAGACTCTCCACAGTATGTTGAAGGAGGACCTTTGTATCACGGCCCTCCAATGATGTGCCTTCAGCGATGGGGCTTCTGGACTGAGAGGCTGGAGCAATTGAGCAACAAAGCTCGACTACCGCCAGATACCGCGTACTGGAAAGTTTTCTTCTTTCACTATCGCGTCGATACCGTGCTTGATGACATGAGATTGATCGAAGAGCGTCTGGGTCGCACTCTGTGAGTTCGAACTTATTGAGGAGAAGGAGGGTCAGTTTGGGTCTACAAATGACTGCGTGGGCCTCAAATGTGTGTTTAGCCTTGAAGGAATAGCATGGGTTCACCAGGGGAGTTTTCGTGTCTGGGTACTTTTACGATGACAGAAAGTCGATGAGATCGGCTGCTTCTAGATAGCAGTCTAGCAATACACGGTAATCTCGACCACTAACAATAACTACGAGCACCCGATCAATCCGAAACGACAAATGATGTTGTCTACTAGAACTTCTCCTCGTGACCGCAGCTTCAAACATGACAGCGCCTCAGCCGTCTGATTCCTCAGCAAGTATATTACTGTGCAAGGCATAGGAACTTGACAGACGCTTCTGTCAACCACGATTGGCTCTCCCCCCAAGACATGAAGGGAATTACCAGAATACGGCCCGTGTCAGCTTCAGTGATGATTGATCCAGCGTGTCTCGTCTCGTGGAAAAATTATGGAAACTGCTGACTTCCACCGTCCTAGACATTCGGAGACACACGGGTCCCACAGAGCGAGACGCACGTAACCGTCATTCGAACACAAACATCACCCGCGCAGGCCCATGTCTGTCAGCCCTAGCCCCGAAGGCCGCGATCCGGACACTCGGCACGCGCTCGAGCGAAGCTTTTTGCGTGCTACGCCGTTCCGGGTCGCGACCCTGTAAGGGGCGCGATAAGGGGACACTTATGCAAGTACATTGACTCTATCTGACGAGGGAGGAGGCAACACCGGCTGAGAGACCTTTTTCACGCTAAGGAGGACCTGGAGGTAGGTTAGTCGGTGCTGGTGGGCACGGAAGATGCTCTGATGTCGGTGACGGTTCGGTTCCGTGAGAGTTACCCGGCTGAGCTCCCCCGGATCAACAAGCCGTGTCGACATGATCGGCTGCGCTTGCTCAGACGAGGGGTTCTAGATGGTCGAGGGGCGACACATGGCATAAGATTGGATGGCGTTCCCGGCTTGACTGGGCTCGGTATCGTGCGCGCCGCCGTCGATCCGTCACTGCGGGAAAGGACTTTCGCAAAGCGGGCAGCGCCCATCTGATAAATGAATCTTGCCAGTTCGCTCATCTAAAGGATCGTCGCATGCTCTGGCAGGAATAAGAAAGTTCGGCAAATTTGCATGAAAACTGCCGTTCGCCGAGGAGAGGTGCATGGTGATGTAAGCGAGCATAGCGATTGCATGGCTGGTGGCTTCGGTCTGTGGCTTCCGGAAGGGCTGCACGCGCCCACGTATCTGTGCAAACAAAACTGAACATTGTTGTTTCCCAGAAGGTGAAAACAATGTGTTTCATATGAGAAGCCATGCACTCTGATCTTGACCGGTATTCGTCATCTGTTTGATTGGGCGGGCCACTGTTGTGAGCCCGGCGTTTCTGAAGCGCGCGTCAGTCTGTGGTTTTCCGCCCTTGAATGCTCCAGGGGTACACACTCACGGGCTGCGCAGTAGGCGAGCAAGCATAAATCGCACGACGGTCGCCCAGATGGCAGGGTATGCTTAAATGGATTGCAACATTGAGGCATTTCGTCGTGTCCCATCGTCGTTCATTTCGCGTCCGCTCTTGGCCTTACTCATCCAAACCAGGCCCTCTGGTTGCTTGGCAATATAAGATGCGAGGAGAGCCACTGAGGCTCGCTAGCCCCCGGACGCCGACCGCACCACCAGAGGCTGAATGACATGGAAATATACAGACGGTGGCAGTGCTGAGGAGTCAAAGCATGGGCAGTGTTATTGATGGCGGTGAGTAGTACTCCGGGAATTCCGTTGAGGAACTCCAAGATGACGTCCGGTGACGATTGTCCTCGCCGATGAACACATGACCAAGAACGGTGAGACTGTCTCCGACCGAAATCTTGGGAAGACAGAGAAGGAAACTCGACCCAAGTCCAGGAAAGCAAGACTTGGCGAGCGCTGGAATGAGCCGTTGCAAAATGAGACCTAAATCGAACAAAGGGAGCCAGTGCCCCGTTGCAGATGAGTGGAATGTTGCCAGGATCCAGAGTCCAGAGTACGATGGCTGACCGAAGTTGTATTCCTGCTTTTACTCAGCCTGGCCGAATGGCAATATGGTCACGATGCCTGAGGGTGATAGGTCTAGAGAGCTTCCACCTCACGGCTCTAGAATTGTAGGCGCAGGCGGCCAGCAGTTTCAGCCATATGGGAACCTCTCGTTGAGAGAAGCAAGCGATGGAGCAAGCGTGACCAACACTGATGTTTCCACAGCCACCCAGCCACTTCTTTTCGAGGTTGACGCCAGCAGCGTTTGACAGCCTTCATCTGGTTGACATGAGAAAACTTTGGCGTCCGAATGGCTTCGAAGTTCGAGGTCGACGGCGACCTCGCCCGGTAAGCGGCAGTCACGGGAGGACCTAGAGGATGGCAAGCCATTTATCAAGCGCCATGATGATGATCTTCTGGCAGGCGGCCGCGGCCGCAACGCCTCTGAGAGGCATGTGGTGTGGCGGTTTCAAATGCTGTCAACTTTCCGCGTCGCTGAATGTGTTGAGTCGGCGCTGCAGCTGATGAGAAGAAATCCCGATGCAATGAACAGGGAGACGATGTAATGAGGTCGCATTCGGAGGTAGAGGTTGATCTCCCCGCTGGGCTTGACCAATGGAGCGGTGGTAACTCGACGAAGCGTGATTCGCTGGAGGTTCCGTGAATGTTTAGTTGAAAACGTGGGTGGACATGGGATGAGCGCCGGGATGAGACGTTCTGAAACCCCACCGGCGGTTGAATATTCGAAGTCGGTGGTCCTTCAAATTCCATTGACCATAGAGTCGGGCCTGCGCATGTGCAATCTGTCATGACAGGGTTCAAGACAGATCCTCCGGCCTCTGAAGGAGATATCGGCGAAGGTCTGGACTCTTTAGCGAGCCCCATCAGAGCGAATCCATCGGTGCTCGCTTTCGGTCGAATGACCTCGCAAAGGCTCAAGGATTGGAATGGAAACAGACTATTGGGTCACCATCCACTTGCAAAAATGAATGGGATTGTTCTCCTCGTAGGTGTCGCTGGAATTTGGAACCTACCTTACCTTAATCGAGTGTCGTGCGACCAAAGCGGGAAGCTGTGAGTGCATAAGCAGTTATGCAGCTAGAAAAGTCTTTCCCGGGCCAAGAGCAGCCGAGACAAGAAGATTCCTCACCGGGGCAAGAAAGGGATTGTTTGGCGCAGACTGGCTGAGGTGGGTGACGGAGACCACCTAGGTAGGTAGGTAATGACAATGTAAAGAGGAGTTGCTCTGGGCTGTCTTCGACGTAACTGCCAGGTGTTGACAATTTCAGACTGGGCTCTTGCCATTGCACTGTTCAGCGGATGGCAGGTGTTGACGATTGTTCCTTCCAGTTTCTCAATGTTTCAATGGTCGCTGCTTCCTGGTCCTGACTTCATGTAAATCAGCGTAGGTACGTACCTGAACGCACCCAGGTGGCATGGGGAAACCCCTGCGCAAGTGGACCCGCCAGCCCAGGAACCACTTGCCTGGATTAAGGTTAGCATAGCGGCCGGCCCTTCCTCTTCTTTCCTGTTTGCTCGCCCCCTCGACCCCTCAACCCCTTCACTTTCCATTCTGAGGTCCATTCTGAGTCCAGGGAGAGCTGTCATTGCTGCTTCGATTCACTTTGGGGCATTTCGGAGCTCGATTGAGTGAGCACCGTATCTTCTCTTGTTCCGTCTCACTTGGCTGAAGAAAACAGCGACAAACGGCTGCTTCAGGCCTATTTCCACCGCCCGTCATCCCAGATCCCGTCCCACCGTGCCGCGACTTCATCATTCCCGGCAACGACCGTATTGGCAATGTCCACATCATCAAATCCGTCAGCCTCTTGATAAGTTGACGGACGGGCAAAGACATGGCGGATTAGATGAGAAACCATGACAGCCCGCCAGAACGTCATTTCTTGATGGCCCTTCGGCTTATGTTGCCCCTGAAATACGGATACTGCCAGCCACCGTCGCTGTCGCCATGGAACAGTCGGGATCAATGGCTCTTCTGTTTGCCATGCGCTTCGGCCAGACTGTTGCTAGCTTTCTCAGACGGACGGGGCGCTTCTCGTTTCCAATCTCAACCGTCTACGCCACCGACGGGCACCCGTCGCTGCCAGAGCAGTATGCTTACCTCTTGCCGCCTGGCCTCACGGTTACTGAGCCAAGGTGGCAGTCGCTTCTTCCAAGGCGCTGAATCAACATGGTTGAAGCTGACTGGCCGCCACTCGGCGCGGCACAGCGCTAGCAGAAAAAGAACTCACACTCAGGGGCGAGTCATGCTGCTAAGTTCGTCCGGCGTCACACTGAACGACAATCCAACCCGGGACCTGCACAAAAATGGCAGCCAGACGCGAAGATGGCCAATGAGATCCCGTTCTTCGTATGCACTATGCAGGAACAAGTCTTGCAGCACACCATCTCAAGTTTTGTGCATTCCCGCCGGCCTCCTTTTCACGTCTGGGCGTTTCCCGTTTGTAAGTGTGCAGCCACAGTTGCAGTTGCAGTCTGCAGAGAGGAAAACGCCCGGCCAGAGGAGGAGGAGGAGCGGGGTTTGGTATCCAGGGGGCCGCCAATCAGACTTGCAGCGTTTGTTCCTTCTCACCAGCCGTCTGCCGTTTTTCTGAAGCCACCAAAACAAATTTGTTTCCCCGTTCTTTTTCCTTGGTATCAGCACCGCTAATGCATATTCCTGCTCCTTGATTGTGGACAATGGCAGGATAAGCTGAGTAAATGTACTCGGAAATAGCTGCACAAGAGCAAAGGAACCTCGACGCAGTCAGAAGCTCATGGGTTCGTCCCTGTAGTTCATCCCATGTTTAAAGTCTATCACCAGGGAACGGAGGCGGGCCAATTTAGCACTCGGTACTCAGCCCAGCCAAACACCCAAAGTCCTTCCCATCTCGCTGGTCTCCCGCCAAGGTGCGTTGCCTCCCCGGCCCCCGGCAGACTTACACCCACGCCCACACCACCACCTCCTCCCCCGTGCCTCCATCCTCGCCCTGCGGTCCTGTGGGCATCCATCGCCGTGTTTTCCAGGCCGCACTACCCAGAACACTCCATGGCGTCACGGCTGAGCGCGCCTGGGCTCTCGACTAGCGTCTTCCTGCCCCCCGGGCCTCTTCCGCGCGGCGAGAGGTGAGCTGGAGGTGAGGTCAGGATGCCCTGGACTGTAGGCTGCCAACTGCCATCCACCCTGTCCGTGTCCCCGTCCCAAGATGCCGTCCGATTATAATACTTCCCCGTCCGCCTCCCTCCACCATGATCTACACTCCCGACCTCACCTCTCATTCCACTACCTTTCCCTGTCGTACTTGCTGGGCATTTCTTCTCTCCTTTCACCATCATTCCTTTTCAGAACCAACGCTGAGCTTGCTTGGCACCACTCTCATTACAACACCCAGACATCGTCTTTGATCCGTCTGATTCATTCACTCTCTCACTCACAGTGTCTTACACACTTTTCGACGCTCATCCGAGTCACAACCACATCTGAGCGTTAACTCGTTCTCTTCCAAGGTGCTCCGGTATTAGCATCCACAGTCTCTACTCACTCAACGCCCAAAAGTCCCAGCGACGACTTCTTCTTCACTCATCTAGTTCAACTTCACCCTCGACTCATTCTCGTCACACAAACTAAACGCAAACATGAAGTTTTCCGCCGCCGCCGCCACCCTGGCCGCCCTCGTTGGCACCGCCTCGGCTGGCTCTAAGTCTAGCGACCGCACCTTCGCCGTCCTCCGCTTCAACGGCAAGGAGCTTGTCCGCACCCGTGTTGATCCCATCGTCTCCCCCGGGGAACCTGCCACGCACGTTCACGGTGTTATGGGAGGAAGCAACTTCGGCATGTCAGCTACCGGTGACACTCTGGCTCAGTCCAAGTGCTCCAATGCCATGATTGCTGGCGACAACAGTGCCTACTGGTTCCCCTGGCTTTACTTCCAGGACCCCAAGACCAAGAAGTTCGAGCCGGTTGAGATGTTCTACGTCAACGTCTACTACTTGTAAGTGCCGCGCCTAATTTCCGAGAAATCCTGCTGACAACATTTGCAGTTTCGAGGCTACCGACGACGAGATCAAGGCCTTCCCCAAGGGCCTTCAGATTGTCAGCGGCAACACCACTACTAGAGTGGTTCCGTCTACTGGCGGCAAGCAGAACCTCGAGCCCGCCGACGGTCCCGTTCAGCCTGTTCAGTGGACCTGCCCTAGATCCAACTACAACCCTGCCTCCTACCCCACGAACTCTGATGGGTCTACGGCTGGTATTGTTGACCCCAACAACGAGGGCTCTGGTGTTGGTTTCCCTGACCAGAACTGCGACGGCTATGCTTCCCCCCTTCGCGCCGACATTCACATGCCTTCCTGCTACAACCCCAACAAGGCCCTTGACGACCATGAGAACAGCATGACTTGGCCCTCTAACAAGGATGCCACGGACAAGCGTCGTGCCAACTGCCCTGCCGGCTACATCCACGTTCCTCACATGTTCTTCGAGGTCTACTGGAACACCCCCAAGTTCTCCGACCGCTGGACTCCGGGCCAGGGCACCCAGCCTTTCGTCCTGTCCAACGGTGATGTTTCTGGCTACAGCTCTCACGCCGACTTCATGGCTGCATGGGATACCGATGTTTTGCAGCAGATTATCGATAACTGCAACGCTGGCTCCAGCGGTATGGACAAGTGCCCCGGTCTGCTCAAGGGTCTCAACACCAACAAGGACTGCACTATCCCCTCCCCCATCGATGAGAAGACCGACGGTATCTTGGATGCGCTTCCAGGAAGCAACCCTCTTGGCGGCTGGACCTTCGGCGATGTCGTTGGTGGACTCACCGGTGGTATCGTTAAGCCTTCCTCTGGCGGCGCCTCTGCATCTGCCAGCGGCTCTGCTGCCGCCTCCGCCAAGCCTTCCGCCAGCGCTTCTGCCAAGGCCGTCGCTTCCAGCGGCGCTGTGAAGCAGGAAGACGTTCCGGCGGCTTCTGCCACTGCCGTCGCATCCCAGCTCCCCGTCCAGCAAGCTCCTGAGAAGGTCAGTAGCGCGGTCGTCACATCGAAGGCAGCCCAGGCGTCTATTCCTGCCGTCGCCCCCACGAACCCTCTTGGCGATGCCGCCAAGTCCAAGTCGGCCTCTTGTAGCCGCGGCACCAGGACCGTTTGGAAGACGGTCACGATCACTGCTAGCGAGGGCTCTCAGGCTGCCGCCACCCCTGCGAACAACAACAGCGACGGCTACAAGAAGGCCCGCCGTCATGTCCACGAGCACATGCAACGCCGCCACAGCAACCACCACTAAGCAGCCAATTGACATAAATGGAGTTTTCCACCTTCGCGCATCTCTTTTGTTTCCGCCTGTACCAAACTTCTTTTCGTTAGACATTCTAGGGCCTGTGTTGGGAAATTTGGGAGTTTCAAATCCTATACCAAGGGGTTGGGGTTGGAAACAAACACTGGGCGGAGATTTCGGTCAGGCTTTGGAAAATTCACCTGGGGGCTCTCGTTTGCTTTTTGGATTTTGTGTCGTTGGATTTGACGAAGATGATGAAACATACTTACATACATACCTCACACCGGGGGACACATACTTCGATTCTTGTTCAGCCTGAGAGGGCTGCATTTGGGAAGGGTTTTCGAAAGGGATACAAATGGACAGAGGCGCTGGCCTCTTCGTTCTGGTAGTCTGATAAACAATTCAATCAGATACGGTTTCCATCAATGAATTGTTCGTGAAGCGTGACTATCTTGAAAACTAACATCACTTGCATGGAATGCAGTGCTTAATTAGGTGCGATGAATGGCCTTACCAGGTGTTCCGCTGTGGCGGTCCAATTAAGGTTATGCGGAAGAATTCACCTCATTTCCTTTCATGCAGCCCCAAGACCAAACTCTTCTCTCTTTTGAATCAACATCCTGATACAGATAAGTTTAGTAGAGTACACCCAATTAAGGCGGTCCCAAGAGACAAAATCGATCGTTGGAGGACACGCGCCGGGAGAGAGACTCGTCGCGCGTCCAATCCCCCGTCGTCTCCACCCGCCCGGGTCCCCGCAAAAATTCTCCGAACCGCAAATTCTCTTCAACGACGGCCGAGCGAGCTCCACAATCACTCACCGAGGCATTGAAATGCACCACACCGGACGGGCGATTCGATAGATCTCTTCTCATCTCATCTACATTCAACTGCGACTGCCATTTTACAGAGTACAGAACGGGGGATCATGTCGCTGTACCACGAGACGGCCGAGATCCTCTCGGCCAGCCCCGACCACGGCGGCAGTCTGAAGAGTCGCGTGTTCCGCAAGAAGGGGCTCAAGTCGCCGCCCGCGCAGGTGTACGCCCTGGCATTCGAGACGTGCAAATGGAGCGGCGTGCTGAAGGAGGTTATCGAGGCGGCGGACTTGCTTCGCCATGAGCGCAAGGTAAAAAAGCCCAGCGCTCACTCATTCTCAGAACTCACTAATCAGCGTCGCAGCTCACGCCAATCTTATCCCTCCTGTTGGCCCACGACTTCCTCCTCGCCAAGGGAGGCATCGCCCTCCCCCAGTCGCACGGCCTCCGGCAGACCATCGAGAGACACAAGGCACGTCTCACCTCGGAGCTCACGCGCGCGCGGCTGCGGCGGCGGATGCCCTCCCTCGACGCCTTGCGCGCGGATGTCAACGCCAACGCGGACCCGGAGGGCAGGCACCCGCGCTGGATCCGGGTGAACCACCTCAAGAGCGACGTCGAGACGCAGCTGGAGACGACGTTCAAGGGCTTCGAGCGTGTGTTCTCCGTCGCGGACGTGACGGCGTCGAGCGCGCGGGCCGTCTTCATCGACCCGCACGTGCCGAACCTGCTGGCCGCGAGCCCCGGCACGGACGTCACCAAGTCGGCGGCGTACCGGGATGGTGAGGTCATCCTGCAGGACAAGGCGTCGTGCTTCCCGGCGTACCTGCTGGACCCGCACCCGCAGGACGGCGACGTGATCGACTCGTGCGCGGCGCCGGGGAACAAGACGACGCACCTGGCGGCGGTGATCAAGGGCCACCAGCCCGAGCAGGGCGCGGCGAGGCAGACCATCTTCGCGTTCGAGAGGGACCCGAAGAGGGCGCAGACGCTGGAGAAGATGGTCAGGATCGCGGGGAGCAGGGGCACGACGAAGATTGGGCTCGGGCAGGACTTTTTGGAGGTCGATCCGCAGGCGGAGGCGTACAAGGACGTCGGGGCGCTGTTGCTGGACCCGAGTTGTTCGGGGAGCGGTATCGTGGGCCGGGACTCGATGCCCGAGTTGCATTTGCCAGAGGTCTCGGGGCCGGGCGGGTCGAAGGGAAAGGCAAAAGGCGCGAAGCCCGATGTTCGGAAGCGTAAACGGGAGGAGAAGGACGAGGCGAAGCAGGTGATGGTCGACGACGACGGGAACGCGGTGGAGATCCAGTCCGAGCAGGAGCTGCAGAAGAGGTTGAACTCGTTGGCTGGGTTCCAGCTGACGTTGCTCCTGCACGCGATGAGGTTCCCCTCGGCAAAGAAGATTACGTACTCGACATGCTCGATCCACGCTGAAGAGAACGAGGGCGTGGTGATGAAGGCGCTCGAGTCCAAGGTCGCCAAGGAGCGCGGGTGGAGGGTTCTGGCCAGGGAGAAACAGGTCCGCGGGATGAAGGAGTGGCCTGTTCGCGGGCTTCCCGAGGCGTGCGGTGGCGACAAGACGGCTGCGGAGGCGTGCATACGAACGTATAAGGGCGATGGGCACGGCGTGATGGGCTTCTTTGTCGCTGCGTTTGAGAGGGATGGAGATGTGGATGCGGTGGATGAGGACGGCCCGTACGTGAGAGATGACGAGGGCAAGATTATCAGGGACTTGACGGGGATGCCGGTGCTGAAGAGTACTGGTGAGCCGGTGTCTTTGGCTGAGGATGAGGGTGAACCGGCCCAGGGAAAGGAGGAGGAACAGGACGAGGAAGAGAGTGAGGATGACAGCGACAGCTCCGAGGATAGTGAAGATGAGGACGAATGGTCTGGATTTGACTAGGATTTATAATAATAATGGCAGCACAGAAATATTGTCGCGATACCCTCGAATCGAAGAAAGTCCCTTCAACCGCTTCAAGAGCAGGGGACGGGTCATAATCACATTGCCCATTACTTCAGAGAGCTATCACTATTCTGGCGCCTCATAAAAGGACCCCAGCTTTTTGGTCGCTTCCGTGCCGGACTCGAGATCCTTGGTCAACTTTCCTTTCCGTCCCAGCAACAGTGAGAGAGCGAAGTGACCCAGTGCCAGACGCAAAAGAGACCAAAAAACAATGGCTGGAGCGCGGATCGAAGGATGCGTACGCTGAGTAGCGGCGGAACTTCACGCGAACACACTAATCATCGCATCACCACCCCTCGACCACCCAGCTGGGAATTGTTGGGGAGGAAGGAACCTAAGCTCTTGACAAAGGTAGTCACGAGTCTGGGGGCAAGTGCCACACCGACCCCCTTCCTGCCCTGAATGCCTACCTTACCACCTTAACCCTGCTCACTGGAGCTTTACGACCCGAATCTTTGGCTCCTCGGCAATTCTTGCTCTCTCCCTCTGCTAGTCTCACCCTGTCTTTATCGTGGATTTTCCGCCTCCCCGTTCACAGCAACTTCATCGCTCAACGTGGGAGGATGGCGCAGAGGCTGAAGGTGAGACTTGATCTCCTGCCATCGGAATATCTACCAGAGCACCGATTGACGTGAGGGCCCAAATCTAGGCAGGAACATGACTACATCTTCCCCGTGGTTTTTGCCTTCGATATAGGCACGTCTATCCCACTCACCTCGTCGCGGCTGATGCATTGGGAACCTTTATATACGCGTCTTCTGCACTGCGTCTCATTTGACGAACCTTTCCTGCAACAACACCACACTTCCATCGACAACATTACCATCCACATATGCCGTCATGAGTGAAAGCGATCTGCAGATGGTGTTCAAGAGGCAAATCACCATTATTCACCCTGCTTTGGATATCCTCATGTCTATTTGCGAAGGAGAAAACATTCGCAGGCTTTGAATTCACAGTGGATACCTACCCATGATCTCCTGGCCGTTCCCCGCTACCACGGAACAGCCTCCTGTGTATCAACGGACCAAAGGACCAGACACAATCATCGCCCACATGCAAATGAACATCAACGACGACGGCGACGACGCTGGCAATTAGTTTTGGACCAAGATGTGCCTTCACCATCAAGACGAGATTCAAACATTGTCCATACCTGTTGAGCGACTTTACAACATGGCCCGCCTGGCTAACGAATACAATTTCAGTCAATCCTTCCTCCATGCCAGGGAAGCGATGTTTCGATCCCATTTAACAACGTGGCGTAAAGATTCATCGGTTTTTAAGATCGCTATGGCTTCCCTCTCTCTCGGCTATAACCCAGTTTTCAAGAGTTCGTTGGTCTAAGAGTCCGTCAAATCCTGCCGCGCGGACTTCGGTCTTCCACGCAATACCCATACATATCTGGAGGAAAAGATATGCGGTATACATTCTCGCGATATCTTCATCTCGTCTTTTCTATATCATCTCTATCTCTGCCCGTCTCTCCCCGTCCCTGTCGTCTGTACTTCCTAACTTGGCAAGAGCGACGTTTCATGCGATGTGACCTGAACTACGGGCCCCTGACTAAGGAGAATACCCCTGTCTGAGAGGTGACAGGGGTTTTCGAACATGTTCCCACCATCTCCCCCATCCTATTGACCATCCTTCTTTTCGCCACGTTATTGCCTCCTCTCGCAAATCACTGAAATTTCACATGAGAGATCGCGAAATGATCTTCTCTATATCGTTTATTCTCAGCATTTGGCTGCCGCTGCTGGCCTCCGTAACCTACGCTGAAGACCAAGCACCGCTTGCAGAGCCTACTTCCGGCCTCAGACTCATCGCATGTGAGTTCATCCCAAGTCGATCTTCGCATCATCACACTGACCTCGATCGCAGTTGTCAGAGTAACTTCATCCCATGACCCCAAAAAGCTCACAAATCCTTCCAAAACCCTAGCATCCAACTCAACCCGCCCAACAGGAATCCCACGGAACCAGGAGAGCCCTCGCTCTCGAATGGGACACCGTCCGCTCCAAGACTAAGGTTCCCCTGGAATGGGTCGCCGACTGCCCCAACGATTCCAGATGTCCGAGTCCCCCTCCCGAGACGATACCCGAGATCCAACTTTACCGCGGACGCGAGCACGTGGCCGTCTACGCCGGACCCCAGACCGCCGATGAGTAACGACCCTTTCCTCGCATGCTTTTAGAATCCTCTCACTGACCGCAGCTAGAATCCTTCGCTTCATCGACCGAGCTAAACGCTCCTCTCAGGTTCCCGCGCATGTGAGCCCGGACGAGGCGGGGGCATTCAAAGACGTAGACGACTTCGTGTGCATCGCGCACCTGCAACCCTCGGAAACGTCCCTCCGGGAGGCTTTCGAGGACATGGCGAGGAAGTACTGGACGGAATTCACGTTCGGCATTGTTGACGACGCGCAGGCTGCAGCAGACTCAAAGATCGTCTGCCACAAGCGCGACGACGCGAGCACACACACCTCCTCCTCGGCCGACGGTCTGGAACAATGGCTCATCGAGGCTTCGCGCCCGCTCATCACGGATCTGTCCCGCGCCACTCACGACCGCTTGCTCAAGGTAAACCAAAACCGTCTCTCCCCCTTCCCATACTCGTGAAATCATGGCCGCTGAACGTGAATCCCAGCGGGGCTGGCCGATGGTCTACATCTTCCACCCCTCAGCCGCCACCCGCGCGTCCATCCGCGCGCAGCTCTCCTCCTTTGCGAAATCGCAGTACGCCTCCCTGACGAGCGTGACCGTCGACCCGGCCTACTTCCCCGACCTCCCCGGCAAGCTCGGCCTCGACCCCGCAAGGGACGGGTACCCCGCCGGCGCGGTCCACCAGCTGTCCAACGGGCGGGTGTACCGCTACCCCAAGGACAGAGGGTTCACGCCGAAGGAGCTGCAGGGGTGGGGGCTTGACGTGTGGCAGGGGAGGGTGAAGCCGTGGACGCCGCCGGGGCAGGAGGAGTCGAAGGAGGAGAAGGTCGGGGGCGCCAACGTGAGAATCGTGGGGTCGAGCAACCTCAAGGTCAAGAACGTTCCGGGGTTGAAGATCAAGATTGGGGGCCGAGAGAGAGATGAGTTGTGAGATCTTCGGTATCAGGTCACGAGAAAGACAGAACACGAGGCTTTGAGTCCATGGACTTTTATTACTAGGATTATACATGAAAGGTCTATCTGGTATATAATGAGTTGCGTGAGACTCTCGTAGCGCGCCGTGGTAATGTGCCGATAAATGATGCCAAAAATAACTCCTCGCCAATGCTAGAGATGCCGTGAAATCGGCATGCATACGTCTCCGGGTATCATCATCTATCCCACCATTTATACATTTTTGGTAACCGTGATTATTGAGGAAAGTGTCGTTGCGTCAAGGATTTCCAGCCTATGCCGTGGGGGCGGCCTTCTCGTCTTCGGCCCGCGCTTCACCCTGGGCTGTGCGCTGGTCATCGGACAAGACGCCGCCAGAGCCGGTGGCATTGGACTTGGCGCGCTTGCGCTGCTCACGCGTGCGCTGGCGCTCAAGGGTACGCTCGCGCTTCATCTCCTGCTCCTCCTCCATGGCCTCGTCCTCGTTCACCTCCTCATGGGTCTTGCGCATACGCTCCAAGACAGCGGCGGCTTCCGCAGCGAACGAGCACTTGGCGCGAATGATGTGGCCGTACTTATAGAAGAGGAAGGGGAAGGGCAAGCAGGCAAGAGAGAGGAAGGCCGGGATGGACGAGGCCCAGTGGATGCCGAGATTCTCGTACATCTGGGTGGTGAAAAGCGGGAAGGCAGCGCCGAAGAGGGAACGCATGACGGAGTTGGCGGCCAGGACTGAGGCGGCGAAGACGACGTACGAGTCAACGAGGTAGTTGAGCAGGGACAGGAAGACCAGGACGAGGCCGGCGGCGAAGAAGCCGGAGGCGATGATGGAGACGACCCAATGAATTTCGGGGCCGTTGGTCCAGGCGAACCAAAACAGACCGATGGGAAGGAGGCAGCCGCCGACCATGGAAGGCGGGAGACGGGCCTCAGGGGGAGCGAAACCACCGGCGGCTTTGGCGGCCTTGGCGTAGCGGCGGTTGTCGAAACCAGTGTAGATGACGGCAGCGATCATGCCGACGGCAACACCAAGGAAAGCAAGGCCACCGACACCAGGGGACCAGCCACGGCCGCGCTGGAAGACAATGGGGAAGGCGGCAAAGAGCATGTAGAGCGTGCCGTAGACGATGGCCATGTAGATGGCGGTAAGGAGGACGATGGGCTCCTTGAAGAGGAGAATCCAGGGGCGAGAGAGGGCGACCTTGAACTGCTGGCCAACGGTCTTGCGGGCCTGGTGGGCTTCGTACTTGGAGACGTAGCTCTTACCAGTGATCTTCTCGAGCTTCTCGGCGCGGCGACGGAGGAGGACGGGGGCGTAGGTCTCAGGGACAGTAAGGCCGACAACGAAGAGCAGGACACCGGTGAAGATGGCCATCAGGCCTTCAATCCAGCGGAAGCCTTCGGCGGCACCGAGGAAGCCACCAACAATGGGACCTGGACATGTTAGTTTGAGTTTGTGAGTGAGGCGAGTTCGGATGACTAGACTTACCGACTGAAGGACCAAGGAAAGGGGCGGCAGCGAAGATGGCAGTAGCCAGGCCGCGCTCTGAGGCGCTGAACATATCGGCAATGACACCACCAGCGTTGGTCAGGGGCGAAGAGCCAAAGGCACCAGCGAAGAAACGCAGGATGATGAGCGTCTCGATGTTCTGAGCGCCGGCAGCACCAGCGTTGAAAGCAGTGAGGCAGACATAAGTGCCGATGAACAGGTATTGACGGCCGTACAGCTCAGACAGAGGAGCCCACAGCAAGGGGCCAACGGCGAAGCCAACAACAAAGAGCGAGACACCCAAGATGCCGATCTCAGTAGAGACACCGAAGGTGCGAATGACCTCAGCAATGCCTCCAGAGTAAGCTGTACTTACGAAAGCGACGGCGAAAGTCGCGATGGCCTGGAGGATGGTGTAGGTCCACTTCTTGGATGTCGCGAATGTTTGAGGGTTGTGAGGGTCCTCGGGGAGGAAATCAACGACGAAGGGCGACTCAGGGGTGCCCTCGCCGGGGTACTTCCGGTCGATGACGGCCGGAGTGACGCCGGCTTGGTCGAAGAGGAGGTGGAAGTAGTTGGCCTTGCTGGCGGGCTTCTGAGCCTCGACGTCGGCCTCTGTTGCCGTCATTGAAGACGATGAGGAGTGTGGTGATGACACCATGATGGGAGTCTGGGGTCGGACGAGGGTTTGAGGTGACAGCACTCGTGGCGGCCTCGTGGTGATCCAGTAGCACGGGTGGTCTGATAAGCTTATATCGCGGTGTTGGAGGGACTGGACTGTGCTTGTATGACGATCGTCGAGGATGTCGGTCTCGAAGGCTGGTGTTCCAGGTCGGGGAAGATGGGCGATAGATCTAGAGCGAGATCTGAATCCCGGAGAACTGGGACGGCGTATGTTCTATATACTGCGTACCAAGCCGGGTGGCCGCAGTGGAGATTTCCAATGGTCGTTCCATGGCCTTCGCCCTCTTCACCCTTTGTCGGTGCCCGTATCACAATGGAGTGTCTCCATCGGGGCGGGATTGCAGGGGGTCATGGGAAGGGGGCTCCACCGATGCAAGCCCACCCGAACGGGATGGCTTCCGCGTGCACAATTCTTCAGGCCGTCGTCGTCCATGACTGCATGACACGGAGGGTCGGACGTGGCTGGCCGGGGACAGCAATTGACCGAGTGTTTATCTCCGTGTCGGGCGCAGTTTGTGAGTCGATGCGAATGGTGTCGCGGGCTAGCGCAAGCCTTAGCCGCCGCCTGTCTGACATCGCAAATGCGCCGCAGATTGCAGCAGACGGATGGTGATTGCAAAGCCGTCATCGCGTAAGCAGACTCATCGTTTGATTCGGAGTTTGGGCCATTCGTGTCTGCGTCTCGGCGCAAGGGTTTGAAGACGGGATTCAGTCTGATGCCAAGAGTCAATTGCAACAGCAGATGCCCCTCGTCCGGATATAGACTCTCGTCAGGTTTGCGATGGCAGGTCGCGAGCCCTTCCAACTGAAGTTTGAATCACACCAGACGAACGGGATTGCATAAAACTCTATTCGTAGTTGTGCAAGGCAAGGCAGGGCAGGACAGGTGGATCCACTGATGGTCGGCAACTTTTTTCTTCTTCTTCTCTCCTTCCCGTCTGAATCGGGTACGTACTTTCATACCTGCACAGCTTTTAGTGCACCAACAAGCGGAATGACGTGTTGGCTAGCGAGCCAAGGGCCCCTCCAGCAACGGCCACACCGGGCTTCGACGACCGAAAACAACGTGGGCGAAGCCTTTCAAAGTCGATTTCTCATGGGTCGGCGGCCCGCTTGCAGAGCCCCACAGACCGGGATGTCGGCGGATCTGCACACCGTGCCGAGGTCGATTTGATGGCTTACCCAAGGTCAGACCGTCAGACGCCTCTCAACCCCGACGGATTTGGGCTGTTTGTATTTGCCGTCGCTCATCCCCTTTTCTCAGGTGCGCATGGTAACTCGATACCAGTCATTTCTTATTACAAACCAGAGCTTCAGGTCGACAGGATTTGAGACGACCGTTCGGACTTTGTCAAGTTCATCCCTAACCGCGGACGCGCACGCTCTATTAATCGGATGCTGTGAGGATGCCGAGAAGACAGACCACGCCCACGCTTAGGCGTAACTGTCTGAATCATTGAGGGCCCATGGATGGCCCAAAGCCAGTCCACCAACATACGACGATACAGGCAGTAAACCGTCAATGATTACGCCCAGCGGTGGATGAACTGAGACCCGCGGCTTATCGCCTGTTGGAAGTTGGTATATCCGGCCAGCTGCCAGATCTGGATAGCTGGGTAAGATCGACATGCCGCCCGATAAGAGGCTGATGCAGGTTGAATGCAATGCCCGTCACGAACGAACCAACGATAATTACTGGAATGCCTTTTTGGGGAGCCCGCTTCAAGAGATTAGCGTACCTTGGGCTGAGCCTCCCGGCGCATCGGCCGAGACCTCGCCAATAGTGCGCGAGCGCGCGACCCGTGGACGAACAACTGGCAGAACCAGTCATTCGGCGATGAATCTGTTACTTGTTCTAGCGATTAGCGTCCGTGTGGCAGATTGCTTATTCAACTGGGTTTCTTTTGTCATCGAGGGAGCATTCGGTCTTTTGACCCGGCGATCAGTGGTCTGCCCCTCTCTTTCGGATCCGATCCATCGTCGGGACCGATTCAAGCCTCAAGTCCTTTCTTCTTCCAAGATCAAAGTCGAGCTGCCAAATCAGCCTGTGGTCACCAAGCGACCGCGGCCCAGGAGAACCCCTGCACGACTGGCCAAACTTGGCTCCCGAGCCGTCGGCTCTTGCGAAAATCTCTGGAAATTGCCTGCCTCAAGCTTGAACTGCCAGACCTGCCTGGACCGCTCCGCCATGCCAACTTCCGCACCTGGTCAGCCCATAAATTTTGGAGCTGTCCAGGGTCATTTGCGATTCCCATTCGACAAGCAACGAGCAAAACCTTTTGCAAAAAAAAAGTGACCCGTCGCAAGCCCACTTTTTGCTTATCAACTTTTTTCGTCCTCACTGCATCTGTACCTCGGCCGGACGATAGCCCAACGTAACCAGCGCCTTGGCAGACCGGATTTGCGCGAATGGTATTTACGGCGATTGCAGGCCTGCGCGGAACCGGGCCCGTCTGCAGTCCTCCTCGGCATGGGTCAAGCCTGTCCGTCGGCGTTTGACCGAATCTAATCTATAAAGCTCCGAAGCCACGTCTGTTGTGCCTCGGCTGTCGCTATGTGGCTTGCTCCCTGGCGTTCCCTATGGCGTCAAATTTAGACTTGGCCTTCAATGTCACCTTGCCAAACCCATGTAACTGGATCCCATAGCCGATTCAAACTAGACGACGATCGATGAATGGAAAAGATATTAACAAGAGCCTGCCTGACATTGTTCTAGGACGGATTGACCGCGCTCTGAGCTAAGTCGTCCGTGCAACTTTTATTGGCAAGGAATCAAGATATCGACTTCTCACTCTCTCTCTCACTGCTTACTTTTTCATCTCATATGTACTTTTTGGATGACGGTTTGCGCAGACGAGATGAGGAAGCGAGTGCATAATTCATTGGCGCCGTGGTCTATTATCCCCCTCCTTCCCCGTCATCAACCTCATCAGTCTCGCCCTTTCCGCGCGTCCTCCAGACGTATCCCGCCCCGACTCCTGAAGTGCCTCATGAAGTCCGAGTTGGGCCCGGCGGCGCGGCGACTCCGGTCCGCCAGGACGAGCCCCTCGGCGAACCGGGTCATCTCGTTGAGGCTGGCCCCGAACAGCTTCATCAACTCCGGCCACGCGTCGAAGTGTTCCGCCGAGTCCACCTTGATCTCAACCAGCCGCAGCTGATTCCCAGTGGAAATAATCGGCAACAGGTGCTGCAGCAAAGACGTCTTCAGGTCTTGCCTCTCCTTCTCCAACAGATCTGTAAACATGTCGTCAGCATCTCAGAATCTCACATGAGCAAGCGCTCTTGTTTCGAAACTCACAGCACATCCGCAGCGCAAACTCAATGTCGACTACGTCTTCCGCGTCCACGAGCTGGATATACGGCACCGTGTGATTCCACACCAGCATCCTCGTCACCTTCTCAAACGCCTTGCCCTCGTTCAGCAGCCCCGCCGCCAGCCCCAACCGCCACAGGTCCCCGACGGTCAGGTGCTCAATCGACGGCTCGTGGTAATGCAGCATCGTCTGCGACGCATACTTGAGCGCGTCGACGAGGTCATACTTATCCGCCACGACAGCCACCTCCAGGATCGAATCCGCCGCCGCCATCTGGCACACCCGCGAGTTCTGGTGGTGCAGGATGTTCAGGATCAGCTCCATGATCTCCGGGTCCTCGTCGGGCAGGTTGATCTTGACGGGCTCGGCCGACGCACCGCCGCCGCCGTTGCGGTCGAGCAGCCGCTGGCCCTCCTTGAAGCGGGGGCCGAGCATCGCGCCAAACACCCGCGACGCGCGCTTCAGGATGAGCGAGTCCACGCGCAGCTCCGCCGTCTCGTCGCCCAGCCCGACGACGAGGATCACGTCGCCGTCCGGCACGACGGGCACGCCGCTGTGCGCCGTGCGCGACCACATCCGCGCCGCGAAGCTGGCGGGCGAGCGCACCTCGAAGAACTTTTCCGACGCCGCCGTCGTTGTCGTTGTCGTCACCATGTTGGGCTTGTCGATTGTCATGTTTTTGCTCAGCGGGCTGTCCATTCTTCGCTTGGTTTGGAGGAAGGGGGAAAGGAAGGGGAGGGGAGGGTGCGGTCTCAGTGTGAGTCTGTGGAGGCAGGCAGCACTGACGGACCGACGATGAAATTTTCGTTGTGGGAGGCCGCTCTTATCTGATGTGAGGCTGAGATGGAGCTGCGCAATATGTGTGTTGGGTGTTTTGCTGTCCATTCACACTTGCACGATAGCCATCGCCACCGTTTAGGCTTTTCCCCCTCCCTTCAAACGCGACCTTCTCCCCTCCTCGGGTGGCAGTTCAAGAGTCAGGCAGGGTTTCTCTCGGCCATGCCTGCGTCCTGTCTGGTAAGCACCATGGTTTGCTCCTCCGCATCCTCCTCGCTGCCAGGGAAGACCCAGGTCTCCCGGGGTCCGATGAGACGCCGGGCGCAAGCAAGAATCTCTTGGTGGTGTTTCCCCCGACTCAGCTTCGCGGAGTGAACGTTTGGGAAGGAAGGTTGGGGATTGGAAGGATCGGGTTGAATGTCGTCAGTGCCGAGGCTTGTTTTGCGTGAGGACGCGTTCTAGGTGCTGGCCGCTGGCCGGGTTTCCCCAGCTCCCTTGGCTCTGGCCCGATTGGAGTCGGGGGGATTGGTGAGGCTGTGGTTGAGATTTCGTCTCTTGATTTCTGCGTTGGGGTGGTGTGCCGTGCGTCCACACAAGCGCCCTGCTGGAGGCGGCGAAGCTTTCAGAGTGCATTCAGCTCGAGTCCGCCCCTTGGCTGCGTGCTCCGATCGGAGGAGGATGAGATTGGTTTGAATTTTCTCTTTTCCCCAGGTTTCGAGTCGCGGTCGACAGCTGTCAATTGCCGCTGCCCTTCTTCTCGTGATCGTTCTTGGTGAACAGCCACAGGAGGCGGTGTTCGGAGAAGGAGGAGGAAGTGTGGTGGCTCGAGCTCACTCCGGATGTTTGAACCTTGCGTTCAGTCTCCCAGCTTGGCTTGGTTGGGCTAGCTCGACCCAGGAGAACGTTTCAAGTATTTTCTGTCCGTCTGGCGGGAGCTGCGAGGTTTGAGGCTGCGATGACGTTGAGTTGAGCAGCATTCTTCAGCGAGCAGAAAAGGGGTGAACATGCCGCCTTCTGCACTGAACTCAATTCGACGAGAACCGCTCAGACATTTTACCACCTTGCTTCTGTTACAACGTCACACGGTGATCAGGCACTCTGTCATCCCAATTCCTCAGCATGATCAGACCTTCAACGAGGCTTGCGTCTCGGAAACAGTCAGGTCAGTAATCCAAGATGACTGGAACCTGGCGCACAACAGTGTTCAATTTGGCTCAAGATAATTGATAATGTTGGCTCATTCTTGGTTGCCTGTATAGCACTGCGAATGCTGCCATGATCAATTTAGGCTTCAATATCATGGCCATCACACGTCTCTAACTTGCGTACATCCCCTCTGCCCGTCTGTGTCTTTCTCTCCAGATTTTCCATATTGACGCGATCTCGCCCAAGTCTTCCGAGCGAAACCACCTTCAGGGGCGTTTGATATCAGTACCATTCTTGGCTTGAGGCTTGCGCACGTCTTCCAGCAAAATCTTTCCATCTCTGCGGATGATGCTGTTCCCAGATACCCACGTGAGAGAATCTTCATCAAAAACAGTTTCCGTGGAGTTACAAGTCATATTCAACATGTCGATGTAATCCCATATATCGTATAAGCTTCCCTTGGCGAAGATCTTTGCCGTTTTCCACTCGTCGTCACCGCCATGATCGCAACGAATCTCGGTAAGCTGTGTACCATCATCATCTTCGGTACACGCGGTCATTACTTCTTGAAGTATGTATGAACGAATACTTGAGCGTTTCATTTCAAGAAGCCCTATTTTAGAAGCTTGTCAGTCTCACGTAAGTTTTCTTTGCGGGTTCAAGTAAGAGAATTACCACATAAACGGTAAGCGAACAATTCGTCAATGGCTGCCTTCTCAGCGTATTGAACGAAGTGTTTGTCGCAATACCAGACCAGGGCGTGAGTAAGTGTCGCAAAGCTGGTATGGTCGTCGAAAGAAGCTGCGGTCATGACCAGATACCAAACGTCAAGCATCTTCATGTCTTTCAACTCCCTGTCGTTGTTGACGGTCCGATGAATGGCGCCGGTGATGGAGTACTTCAAGGTCGGAACCAGGTCGTACTTGTCGGCAGCGACACTGATGTGGAAGAAGAGACGGGCGGGTACTGGATCCGGTATTTTGTCGACACGGTGATGAAGAAGGCAGAAAATGGCGCTCATGCCATCAGCGTTGTCTTCCGGGAGCTTGATGTTGGTGATTTCGCCGTGATGGCCGTTGTTGCGTAGTTGGCGGCCCTCTGCGAAATTAGGACTCAGCATGGCTCTGAAAACTTTCGAAGTGGACGTGAGAATGGTAGAGTGAACTCGGAATTTTCTTTTCTTGGGACCAACGACCATGATAATGTCACCATCGGCAGCGACGTCGATGATCATGCTGGCATCATCGCTCGCGGCGTTCGCGTTGGTTTTTGCCACGCTAGTATCGTCGTCGACCTCCATCGTTTCTCGGTATGTGAGGTATCTCGTTTGAATTGTGATGTCACACGTTTTGTAGAAGTGGTGACGGGGATGAAAAGTTTGACGGGGGCTGCAATCAAGCGAGAAGGTTGAGGTGACGGTGAAGGTGAAATTTGTAGCCAAGGCAAGAACCAACTAGATAGCTCTTTCCCTGTGAGACGTTTAAATCCGCTTTTCCTTACACAATGAATTCAGAGAGGTCCGAGATCAAAGGACGGGAGAGAGAAACAAACAAAAAGGATTGACCTTCCGCACCCTCTCACTTTGATGGAGATTAGCTCATCAACAACACTTGCCGACTGCCTTTCAATTCACTTTGATCAGACCTCTATCGTTGAAGTTGACGCCGGCATATCGGCTTCCATTATTATGGTGCTGCAGGTTTTGTTTACAAGGCAAATTAGTCGCAGCAGCTGACGGATGTCTTGTGGAAATTTGGAATACGCTTTGCCCCTTTGGTGAGGGTTGAGAGAGAAGACTTTTGATTTGACACATCGGAATTTGTGTTTGTGTAAGTATCTAAGCCACCAGTCGCCTTTGCTTACACCATTCTTTTGCCAAATTCTCACTGTTGTAAATTCCGCCCCAAACTGTCCAGCCCACACTCTCCCTAACCCTCGTTTCTATTGCTTGTCTTTGAACACGATTGACTGAATATCCGGAGTCCTAATCTCAGGCAAAACGAGCCAGGTCCAAACCTGCATCTTGCTTGATTTCGTCTATCCGATGCTTGCTGTAGAAGCTGCGTTGTTCGTCGCTCTCCTGCCACTCTCTGCAGGATCTAATGAGATCTAGTTGTTCATCCAGGCTCGCATAGATGAATGCATCGGACCTTTCGACGTCAATTTCGAACCTGCCTTCAATTGTGTGTGGAGAAAGGCATGCGGTAAGCAGTTCATTCATCGCTCGATCTTTACAAACTGCTCGCTCTTCATGAAGAGCAGCTGAAGATACAACGGATTAGTATCTCATCTCCAAAACGGCCACAGTCCTGCTTACCGCATATATGCAATGCAAAGACCTCATTGAAGAACCATTGCTGAGCACAATCGAGATAACGCTTGTCGCAGTACAAAATCAAAGCGCGAGTTGCAGCTTTGAAGGCAGGGGCATTTGTGACAAAAGCAGAAGCCATGGCCAGTTTCCAAAGTTCCCCACGACTCATTCGCTTCAGAGTCTCTTCTTTCTCCACAGCAACAGCTAAAGCATGATGGAAGGCACACTTGACGGCAGGAACTAGATCGTACTTCTCTGCGGCAACCAAGATTTCGAAGAAAGGGAGGCCCTTGCGGTTTTCGACGGCATCAAATTTATGATGGACAGCTCTGAAGATAAATTCCATGCTTTCGGTGTCGTCTTGTGGGAGATCAATCTTGACCGGCTCGCTATTGCCGTTGGCGTCGTTGGCGATGAGGCGCTGACCCTCAGCGAACTTGGGACCCAGCATGACTTTGAAGACCTTGGACGTAGTCTTCAAAAACAAAGAATGGAGTCGATATTTCTTCTTTTTTGGACCGACGACCATGATGATATCGCCATCGTCAGCGATGTTGACCATAGGGTTGTCGGGAACCATGCTGGCATCGCCATGCGCCTCCATGTTGGTCAATGCCGGTAGCGTGTTGCCTGGGTAAGGGTGCGGAGTCTGTGTGGTGGAGGTGAAGATGGATGAAAAATCTTCCTAGATAACCGAGATGGACGAAGCAATTGATTGTGAAGGGCTGGAAGTAGAGCTGGAAGTAGAGAAACCGGAAGGAGCCAACTCGATTGCTCCTGCCTGAGAAACTGGAAGGAACCAACTCGAATGCTGTTGCTACTGCGCTCCGCCGTTCCCCATGGGAGCTGATTTCTTGACAAACGTGCATCTACTTCGCAAGCCACTACTTTCAGATAATTGAGGCTTGGATCAAGAAAAAACTTCTCCAAGTTCATTTGTTCTTGCCTGCTTTGTACGGATTCCATCGTGCAATTGTGGTCGGCGACCCTACTGCGTGCCCCACTTTATCCTTACTTCCTGATCGCATCAACAGCCTCTACTTTGTCATGAGTATCATCGCTCCTGACCATTTACACCGTATTCATTAGTGCTAGCTGAACATAATGATGGTAATTTTAGAATGCTGGGAGATCAACAAGAGGTGAGAAACTTACTACCTTGGTTCTCCTCCGACCAGTCCACACTTCAACATTGCATCGAACTGGCGACAACTGTTGAGGATGGGTCTAACTGTAAAATAGGAGCATGCACGCTAAGAAGGAGCCCGTATAATACAACTCAGCAATCTCTTGGCCCTTTCGTATTATGTAGAGGATCATACTTAATAGAACCTCCCACGAGGGGACAGCGAAACAGGCGAGCCCTCAAGGCTGCACCGCATTGAACAGGCAAGAAAGCCGCGGAGGCGTGTCTTGAATCGTTGAAACCCATTAAACCTCAACTTATACCTAGTCGAATAGCCGGAGTCGGGTTTTGGATCAGCGAGAAGCCGGCATTTCCTTACTAGTTGCAGACTACTAGGCGTGGCGGTCACTCTTCTCTCCCCGGGATGGGCAGAAACCAGTTATGATCGGGGCTTAATTTGGGAAAAAAATTACAGTCCGGGTTGTGGGATAAGCCCTTCAGGCTTCTGATACAAATCGCCTTGCAGGCTGACTTATGTGATGCCGACATCTCCCTCCGAAGGGATGTCCTGTTTGACGTGCGGAAACATCTGGGTCTCCCGAGTCAGTCGGATCGTGTGGCTAAATCTCGATGATTAGTCAAAGATAAGGAGAAAAGGACAAGCGTGCTGCGTGACTGACGGGTGATTTTAACAAGCAGGGTTCACAGCCAGCCCTAGGTCGCATCCCATGCCAATCGTTGCGGCACATTTTGACAGGTTAAGCACAAGTACGTAGGGTTGGGCAAACCAGACTAGTGGAACGAATGGAGTCGTCTGTCGCCTGAGTGAGCCAGCCATGCCTTCCCGTAAACGTCTCAGTCACAAGGTTTAGGGAGGAATAACAGCAATTGTGTCTCATATTATGTGAGGATCCGTATCCCATCTATCTCGTCGAGCTGCAGTCAACGTTATGTCATTGTTTTCTGGAGCCACACCTTCTGGTCGGCCCAGCTGTGTGACGTCTCAAACGGGCTATTCAAGATATTCAGGGGCTATCTCTCGGAATGAAGCCGAGATTTCTTCTACATATTGGTTCACCACTAGCAAAACCTTCTCTTGAGTCGGAATGCCGCTACGATTCGTTTCGTGAGTTTTTATGATATTTTTATGTTTTTCCTCGCATTTCCTTTCCATCCGAATTTCGACTCTGCAGGGGCCGTGGTGTGTTGAGACAGTACCATAATTCACGCGGGGGAGTGCGATAAAGCCAGCTTCAAGTGGCCTCACCAAAAGAGTGGTACCGCTCCATATGTTCCGTGATTGATGTTCATTTGATCTCCAAGAACTTTAGTAGATAGCTTGTTGAGACCACGGCCCCCTTTGGCTACCCTTTACAATATAAAGAGGGGTCACAGATTTAGAATCACCACTTCCTCTCAAAATCGAAGGGAAACAAGATTTCTACAGCTTTACATCCAACTCCTTTCCACATTTGCAAACATCGTTCTGAGAGGTGCTTGTATTCAAGAATGCAAAGATAATGGCAACGACACGGATACCGCGAAAGCAGGAGGACATCATTATCGGCGGCCTCTGGAGGATAATTTAAATGTGTTGGCGGATGTTTCTTGTTGCAAATCCCTCTTGAGACGACTCCTACGGCCTGAACTTAGCTCAAACTGGTATGCAAAATATAGACTAATCCAGCACGCAGTACGGGAACCAAATTCTCCGTCAATCGCGACACCATTACTCTATTTCGACGTTGGAGGGAGATTGGGTACAAAATGCTGCTGCCTTGAGCAGGGGACAAATATTGCTGCCTGTGGTGGGTTCAGCTCATGCGTTACAGCAATGTGGGTGCACAGAACCAGAAAACTAATAAACACTTCATGACTTACAAGGGACTAGCGTTTGGACGACTTGCTAAAATTTTGCCCAAAGGGAAAGTTCTTCCACAACATGAAGATTCTTGACGCTGAAGCTGTTCCGCATCTCCATCCTCTATTATTGAATTGAGCAGATTGAGGCTCTTGGCCAACGAACTCTAAGTATAGACAGCGACTGTGTGTTATGCACTAACCACTCAGGGATGTCTAAACGATCTGGGATCTTCCGGTCCCTAAACTTTGGAAAGGGATGATTCAGATGAAAATGGAGTCGGGGCCATTGCGAGCTCCGGTACCTGCTAAATGACTGTACGTAGAGACACCAAGTATATTGTAGCTATTGTACTATGTGAAAACTGAGACATCATCGCAAGGATGATAGAGAACGAGAACCAATAGATGGCAGTGACGAAGAAATGTTCAGAGCTAACTGCGTGGAACGTTGCTAGTGCTGGTGCATACGCGGCCAACGAAGTTCAACATCAAGCCCCGATACAAAGCGAAAGACTTAGCTCGGAACTTTTTACGACAACCAAATCCTCCGGCACCTACCGAGACGCAGCAGGGCTAGTGTAGAGCCCAGCTGTTTTCAACCTCGTATCAAGATGATGATGTTGGTAAAGACCTCCACCGGGCGTCGATTTTAGATTCTGACTCGGGGGTAAAGGGGTCTCGCACTCTGAATTGACAGCACCGGGATCCCTTTTGCTGATGCCTGGGTTCGGATGGCATTGACCATCAGACGGTCACGACCGAGTTTGTGGGTAGAGCGAACTGGCTGCGGCGGCTGCGCCCCAGTGCTGCTGCATGATTGGAAGTCCACCTTCCGTCTAGAGATCGTCAGTTGGCGATTTCTGATTACCTATTGAGGAGGAAGGTTGTTGTGAAAACAGGGCAGGTGATGTTAGGGCGGTCGTTTCTGTTTAGTGGTTCAGGAGTCAGTTTCGTGGTCCTGCCTTCTGTATATTAAGCCGGATCAAGTTTGCCCTCCGGTGTCAAGTGGCTCGACACTTCCATTCCAAGATCATAGCTCTGCAAGAAATGATTACATTCGCCTCTTGAAATTTCTGCTCGGTCACTGCCTTCTTTACATTCGCTCCTTGCCTTTCCTGCAATCGTTTGCTTTGTTTGAAGTTCTGTCCAAATACCCCTTTCGATTTTACACAGCACCTAGATTCCATTATCATTGTCAACAACTACCGAATCCTTATTCTATCGTTATATTCGTTTGAACATCTTTTTATGGTTCCAGTCAGGACACAGTCTCACCCTTCACTCTTTATGATGGTTGCTGTTCCCCGTGGAAGCTGCTTGAAGCTTTTGGCTGCTACAATCATTTCGCTCACAGTACTCCTCATCCTGCATCAACTCAGCTACACAAACACGAACGACTTCAGTCTCCCAAGCCGGCCGATCGAGGTTTTAGACCAATGCCCTCCGTCGACACTTTCGAATGTTGACGACAGCCAACTCGACAAAACGATACCAAATACGATCCACCAAATATGGAAGACCACAGACGTCAGCACATATCCAGCAAGAGCTTCCCGTGACTCTTGGAAATCCATGTTCGAACGAAGGGGCTATCAAGTCAAAATCTGGACCGACGACGAAATTCTTCTCCTCATCAAGTCGAGGTACTCCTGGCTGCTACCGACATACGAAACCTACGATCACAATATCCAACGAGCAGATTTGGCACGTTTGGTCGTGATACATGCGGAGGGTGGGATCTATGCTGATCTGGACGTCCACCCTCGATCCGTCGAAGCAACAATATGTCTCCAACATCTTAGTCTTCAAGCCGCGTTCGCTCCCACTGGAGGCGCTGCCGGGTTAAGCAATCACTTCTTCATGGCAGAAAAGGGGTCTGACTTCTTAATGTGGTCTCTGCAAGAAGCCAAGCGACGCGGTGGCTCGACTTCGAAGAGAATTCTTCTTCCATACTTGAGGGTCTTCTGGTCTACGGGGCCGCTGATGTTGACGGCAGCATATCGTCAGTACATGTGGATGTACGGGACGAACCAACCTCGCGTGGCGTTGCTCAGCGAGCGTCATGTCAGGACCGTGGTCAGACATGCTGCGGGTCGATCATGGCACGGGTCAGATGGTCAAGTTTTGAACTACATTTCCGATCATCTGCATCTGGACAGCAAGTGGTTAGCTGTTCCGTGTGTGGGAGCAGTCCTGGTGTTATTTTGGATTATGAGGCGAAACCGCGGAAACTTCCCCCAATCGATGTGCTGCAATAAAAAGTGGCACAGCGAAGTCTAAATGCTGAGTGAAGTTTGGATTAAAAAATAGACAGCTGGTACAACTTGTATTTCCTGAAGTCTTGCCTAAATTTTGCCTTCTAGTGCGCTCCAAGGGTTTGTCTTCGTGTCTACGAAATGTCGTTACTGCGCACATTGCTGGCAGAACGCTTTTTCCGTCATGCGAGATGAGGTGATAAAGGATATCCGCCGAGATT
>JABGLZ010000551.1:60720-77579 GCA_014705045.1 Colletotrichum theobromicola | reverse complement strand
GCCCCCCCCCCCCCCCCCCCGAGACCGTTTGCCATACGCTTGTTCCGCAGGCCGTGGAGCAAATTTCCGGCTCCCCATGTATCAACTATTGTACGATATTGGGCCACCTACCGCTCTCATCTCGGTGTGATTGTCGCAGATCAAGATAGCGTTACCAGGTTTGACGTTCATCGACGACGCCAATGCCCAGGTTACCAATGCGCCGAGTCCAGAGATGCTCATGACCTCGCGGATAATGTAATTGCGCAGACCACCAGAAGCAGGCGCGAAGCCACCGAATCTAGAGGTCACAAGGCTGGCAAATGTCTCGCCATCAGTCTCCTATCCATGCCTCCACAACGCGAGCCTGTATTCGGGATTGACCAGGAAGATTTGGTCCTCGAACGCCGCCCATAACAACAGTTTTGCCGGCTCCTTCGCTCATGGTCGCAGGCATCTGCGGTCTAGTGGTCGACACACAAGTTCCTCCCCGTTGCTGGTATCCAGGTCTGTAGAAGAGAGGCGTCCGAGAGCCCGCTCCAAACAATCATACCAAACTGTCCGCCGAGCTCGCTCGCAACCTCATCACTCTTCCGGATTTCAAGTATGGTCCTGCCCCTGAGGTGGACTTGACGAGCGGTCCACCCTTTGGACAAAATACCGCGCGGCACGTCTCGAGGCTGTATCCGCGTTAGCTGCCAGAAACCACAAGATGCCAGGCATTCAAAGAGTACTCAGTAACCCCCCAGTTCACCATGCAGAACCCCCTCACGGAACAGAATCTCAATACTCTCCGTCAGACACTCCTCAACAGTCTTCCGCTTCGGCACCCACCACGCGCCGCCATCCAGCTCGACATTCCCCCGGGCATCCCCCATCGCCGCCGCCATATCCCTCGCAACATCCCCCTTGAACACAAGCTCCATGACCGACTCCAGATGGCGCACCGACCGCGGCGGCAGGCTGACCTGCGTCCGCTCCACGAAGCTGAAGTTGTGCACGTGCAGGCGCGTGAGGACGTGGTGCGCCACGCGGTCGGGGAACGCCCGCTGGCTCTCGTCCCACGCGTGCGCCCCCGCGGCGAGCTGCGCCTCGAGCCACGGCGTCTGGTGGAGGCTCGCGACGACATCGGGGTGGAACTTGGTCTGCAGGACGTGCAGGTGGGCTCTGCGGCGGGCGCGGGCGGCGGCGGCGGCGGCGCCGTGGCTTTTGAACTGCCGGCGGACGTAGCGGCAGACGGGGCGGAGGTGCGCTTTGAGGAAGTCCCAGGGCCGGGATACCGCGCGGCGGATCCTTGAGGTTGATGCTTGGGGCTCTTGGGGATGCGGAGCTCGTTCCATTCTTGCTGTTTGATGTTGTTTATGGTGGTCTGGGTTGGTCGTGAGAAGGTGCGCTTTGCTAGGCTTCTAGATGGAGGAAAGAATCCTCCGATGGTGTACGCAGGAGAGTTGAACGAAAAAGGCTGAGCCATCGGAAACTTTTGTATTCTATCTTGGACGAAAGGGTAGTGTCTGGCTTTTGAGAACTGTGATGAGAGAAGACGGCAAGGTGGACGACACTTGAAGCTTGACCTTGACGGGCTACCAAGCCATCTATAGCCTCAACTCTGACCATGTACTCTGACCTCGATCTCAATCTAGAAACTTAATAAATCAGGGGAATTTGGAAAATGGACAGATGGAGCAGCCAGACCATCGTCGGGCAGAACCAGTCTACGTGACTGGCAGGATCGGACATTGTTGCGGCTGATCCATCTTCATGACTGACGGAGACGACAGCCTTTGAATGATCATACAGCAAGGTTGATGATAGATACACAGGCCACGAAACCCTGACGCCAGAGGTGCCGGATCTAACCCCCCAAAGTTGCGAACCTGCTGTGTGTGATTCAGCGCAGAAGTCGTGAACGGCTGTCTTAGGATACTCACCGGAAAGGCCATCGAAGACCTCTTTATGACGGCTATGATTGCAACGTATCAAGTTCCACGAACACAGCAGACAACACGGTGAGTTCCGTCAGTCGACGACCCATGGAAGCCGTAGTAATCTCTGGTAGGAAATGGGGTTGAAGCCCTGAAGCATCGTTGTCGCATTTAAATTCTACATGGAATCCGGCTCGGATATCTTGCAAGTCCGCAAAACACGCCGGATACCCCCATCGAGACAGGACACCCACCAAAAGCTTCCCATACGTGCCAAAATGACAACGAAAAGGGGCCTAAACCGAAAGACAGTAAAGTTCTCTCATCAACAACCTCTTCACTCGGAGATGCAACAATCTTCAACGCCCAGCTGAACAACCCAAGCACTCCGCCACACGCCACATGAGGAAGCGATTGACGGCCACGCGCGCCCCTTACGAGTTCGGGGGTGGTAATGGGCGAAGATCAGCGCAGCCCGTTTTCTCCCCCCCCGCTCTTCCTACCTTGATTTCTATCCAATCAGACTCAGCCCGGGGCAAAAGACACGCCGTCGGGAGAACAAGCCCATCGCCTGCCATCACTTGATGGACGGGGTACAACCAGGGGCCTCGCAAGCAGGCGAGGCTCATTGAGAAGTGAGACATCTTGCACCTTTGTGGTCAAAAGGTGGTGTGTTCCTTTCCAAGTGCCGACGACGTCGTTCGCGGATGAGAACGGGCCAAGAATCGCGGTGATGACCCTCACCGGCATGCAACCAGATACTCTCCCCCGGCGAGCAACGTTGCAGAAATTTTAGTACCCAGGGCAGGGCTGGAAAGAATCGGTAGGCTTCAGATCATCCCAATGTCTCGCGTGTTCCATCCAGCGTCAACCAGGAGTTGCGATTTGACAGTGAAGTCTTGGTCGGAGAGCACATCGCAAGCCCGTTTGCAGAGTAGCTCTTGTGCTTAGGTTAAGTCCCCTTGAAATCTCCGACGTTCAGATAAAGCTCAATCATCGAACCGAATCACCTCCATATCCTAATATTCGGCGAATAATAGAGCTGATTCAGATAAGCGGCGAAAGTCTTCGCCGACAGGATGTAGCGGCAGGCTTGGTCTTCAGGGTGACTTTAAGAGTCCTTTGGTTGATCGGAGGAAGGTCTGAAAAAGGCAGGCTACCGACTGACCTAGGAATATTGGAGCTAGATACCTCGAATATTGCGACCAAACAAGGCGCACCGAACACTTGTTCGGCGTGACAAGATTCCAGGACTTCACCCAAGAGGACGACTCCGCCATGAGGAAAGCCAATCCGTTTATCAAGTCCGATGTCTAGCCTGGCCACAACACCAAGCGGAGAGCAGACGTCGGGTGCAACGGCCATGGATTGTTCCACGTCTAGCCACCGATGCTACACCCCTCGAGGCAATCTTCCAGAACCGTTCCAAGGCAAACAAGGTATGAAGAACCCGCGCTATGCATGCCGTTGAAGCCAGCTACACTTAGCCGTTGTTTCGAATTATCGGCGCCTTCTCCCCCCGTGACGGTAAAAGCAAAGACGCGTCGGTGGTAATTGCGGGGATGTATGCAATAATCGTTACAGATGTCTCAGTGGCCGACTGGCTTGGGACTTTTGTACATGGCTCATATGCTTAAATCGCAAAGGTATGAGTTGCTGACGGAGTGAAGGGGGCGTGGTTGGGTTACGTCGCAGGACCGACCCAGATTTCGAGGCCGGTGATTAGTCGATTCGCCGGCTTTGCAGGTGGTGCATGTATCATAAGTAAAGTGGGAGGTACCTACCTTGATAGCAGGCATAGCCCAAAGCCTCAATGACAACTTGATCAAGCTCGGATGACGACCAATCGGCGGCCTTTGGTTGACTGCTGATGCGGTTGCCTAATAGGCGGATTGAAGCTCCGCGTGCGTCGCCAACTTGGTTCGGATGTTGCCCGCAGAACCTATGAATAATCCTTTGGAAGATCCGCATCATATACGGCAGTCCGACCGAGATTCAGAACAAAAAAAAAACGTGACTTTGGGCCAACAAATGTCGAGCATGGTGATTCGTCCGGCGAAAATAACGTGTGTGAGATTGCTAGATTGGACTGGAACAAGTGTTATCTGGTTCCATGCGCAGTAGGTCAAGGAGGGTGCGCCAGTCTTCCAGGTTACTGGTTCCCACCACGTCGGCTTTTTTTTCTAGAGGGTGTAGTTGCGTATTATGCGTGATGTGGCTTCAGCAACAGGCCCCCTTTAGGCCGCAGATGCACTGTGACAGGAGGAAAGTGGCATCACAGCCCGTCATCTTGGACGCTAGGAGAAAAGCTGCAGGTCGAGGCTTCCGCCGCCGAGCGCCTCCACATGGTGTTCGCGGACTCGTCCTATCGAGGTCAGGGACGATAGTTTGGTTCATTGGATCAAACTGATGCGGGGTCATGTCGTGTCGTGAGCCGTCGCTCTTCGTTGCCGGATGGTTGGCTCGCCTGCGTGTCCATCTGCGCGTTCCATGTGAGCGACACTGGACCAGGATTCCTAGCGGAAAAGGCTCATCTGTAGTGTCATGTGTTATAATATGGTCGGCTCCGGTATGTATGGAAAATGCAGATTGCGGTACCTGAATGATGATGCCTTGAAATCTGCATCGTCACATTGGCGTGCCACCCACCACCGGTACTGTAGACTCTTCATCATCGGGGGCAGGCACAGATGCCGCGAAAACGCCCAGAATAGCCGGCTCAAGAAACCTGGGTGCTGTATCCTTGAGTGACCGATTATGGTGTTGCTTGCGGTGGGGGCGGATATGCATGAGATGTTGTGATTGGTGGTGCAGGCGGCATTAGGAGCGGTCTTGTTGCCGTTGGGAGAAATGTATGCGCGAGCAAGGCCTCTTGGGAGGTTGGACCGGACCCGAGAGTCTGTCACCAGACAGTGCGAAGGAAAGCAGCGGAGATGAGCCTGGATAGCACGAGGCGGTAGCGAGGATGAGACGTGGCGGTGATGAGTGATGCAGTCCGGCATTTGCAGTTGAGCTGGACAACTCGGTCTGGACTTTCGGAGTCAATCGCTGCAGATATCGGCCGGGGAGAGGTCAGACTGGTTCCCCCTCTCAGCACGAAGAGTCGCACAAAGCAAGGGCCCAGCGTCAGGTTGCCAGATCCTGCGGAGTTTGTAGATGCAAACCGGCGGCTTTAAGGCTTATGAGATGATTATCAAGTAGCTGCCGTGTTGGATACCGAGCCGGACGCGAGATTCTATGCCGGGGATGGCAGCGCAAGCGCAGGCGTTACCGCCTTGCTGGGTCGCTCATTTCAAGCTGGCACCCTTCCTTGATATTCCTGTACGGCCAGCGGCATAAACTATGCGAGCGGGAATTCCGTGGGAAAAGGATGAAGAAAGACGTGTTTATCACAGTTGCTGTGCGTGTTTTCTCGTTACTTTGGGAAGCTGGGTTTGGTGTCTCATTGGTGCGGGTGCCTTTGCTGGGGTGCAACGTAGGCCTTCCTGCCCGGCAATGCGGGGGGAGACAGAAGTTTCCGCAGAGGGAAGCCACCTACTCGAATCGCGTGGGCGAGCAGAGAGATGCCGGATGTCGTGCGTTGGAGGCTTGGTGAAAAGCAAGCTGAGGGGTTTCGAGACACGAGTTGAGTGTGGTGAGCTTCGAAGTACGGACAGCCGGACAGGGTCTCGGCCGTAGCCTCGTGGGTTGGTGTCAGTCAGGCTTAGCGCCGTCAGTCAAAAGGACTGTGCCTGAAAGGAACAGTGGCCGGTGGCTTCAGCCGGGGCGGATTCATCCATCATCGACGGTTGGCTTGGGACTGGTCTGGAGCGGTTCCGCTCATCGCGTGGCTTTCTGTTGAACCAACAGCGGAGGACGACAGGCGGGCGGTGGGTGATGGTGGTTAGCATTTCCAGACTAAGGAAAGACGGCGACGACGGCGACAGTTGCGAACGGGCGAGAGAGCCAGTGCCAGTGCCCAGTGCCAGTGCCCTGCAGTGTCCGTCTGTTCAACAATGGGCTTTGATTGACATGAGATCAACTTGCAACTGGTGAGCAGTCCAGGCGTCACGTCAGAGCTAGAGTAGATTGGCGGGATGACGGACCCATCGTTCAATCCGACCTTGGCGGGAAGGACCCCCAACAGACCCCTGCCTGCCCTGGCGAACTTCACACTGGCAATCGCCCGACGAGGGCAGAAAGCAAAAAAAATCAAAGGTGAACCAACAAGACACGCTAGCTCAGCAGCCTGCGTGTTTAGTGTGCTATTAGCGTCTGCTCTAGCGTGTTCTGTTGGCTCCAAGTGGGTCGACGGTTGGGACACGGACGCTGGGGGTCGCGGAAGGAGGGATCAGTCCCTGTACCCAGCCAGCCAAAGTCCAAAGTGCAATACCACCACATACTGTACGGATATCCCTCCCCCAATTGTCTCCGCAAATGAACAAAGTTGCCTGTCGCAAATGCGACTCCCCGGTCTGACGTTGTGAACAAAGCATCCGTCACTTGAGAGTTTGTTCCTCGAGGCCACGAGGCGTGTCGATTCTTATTCTCTCCCGGCCGATACACGCCCAGCCGATCCCCGGTCTGTCAACGTCGACAATCTCGGTTCGTTACTTGTCTCTCGTCATAAGAGTTGACGACCCGCGTCGTTGAGTGAGAGAACGGCGGCCGACGTTCAAGTCCGAAGCAAACAAGAGTGATTGGCCTTTCGTGATTCGATTGCTCTGCGCTCCTGGCTCTGTTTTCCTCGTATTGGGACAGAAAGGGCAACTCGTAAGCACTAGCAGTTCAGCAATTGCACATTGTAAGCGTATTGTTGCCATCAACATCTTAGACTGGCGCATAGGAAGCATTGACCGAGAGATATCAGGGGAGCCTTGCTGAGGTAGATTTGACCGCACCTCTCTAGGTTCTTGCCTCTGGGATTGCCTTACCGCGCCCGGCCGTCATCTCAAGTCTAGCAGAAGAGTATCAGACCGCCTGTAAAATACATCGCCGGGCAGCCTTGGTACACGGCGGCTCCCGATCGCTGCAATCGCCCGTTGGCCGCCACAACCAAAGACTTGGTTGTTGGACCGGATGAATGGGTAGCGGCGACGTTGGAATGATAATGTGTAACGGGCTCTTCCACAGGACGAATCACAAATCTTCTGTGTCTGATCCAGACGCCATTGGCAGCTAAAGGTTGTACTCGTCTCGAAAGGCAATGAAGAACGCCGTCTCAAAAACCAAGCACATCTATATACCGCCTGAGCAGCATTCTGTTTTTAGAGCACCCTCGATTGAGTCCGGGCTCCCCACGCTTTGTGCCGTGGATGTGCATTTTCTTCCTTTGTTCATGAATAGGCACATGCTATTCGATGCGCCTCGATAATGCTTTGCGGCACAGTCTTGACAGGCAAACGACAAGCCTGCCGCCGGGATCACCGCTCTGCTGACCCCCGGTGTGCCGTATTCACAAATGATGCTGAAAAACGGCAGATATCAAGTCTAACAAGATTTCGGCCCTCAGCTCCCAATTAGTGGGATCGATTTCGATTGGTCTTAGCCGCCAGCGGCTGGTTGATTCAATCGTTGTGCGGATCAAGCACTAGTCGTAGGCACTGCGGTCGGGATATCCGTACGTCGCGTGGAGATCCTGGATGTGACGTTGAGACGAAGCAAGCTGCATGAACGGTGGGCGAGTTGCGAGCTGTGACATCCTTCCCATTGTTCTAGAGGAAAGTGGACAACAGAAATCTGGCTCGGCAAGTGGCGCGTTCTATTGTCAGTCCACGAAGGCAGATATGAATGGTCATGGGAGAGGAAGGCAGGTTCTGCATATGTGCTCGCGGAATTGCACCGCCCGCTTTTGATCCCACCGTCGTACCGAATGAGATGGTTGGCGCCAGTTGTCATGATGTTGTCACGATGCTGCTCTTCGAGAAGAGCTGGGGCAGCCGAGTAATGCATGGCATCCATTGATATTGCGGCTCCGGAGCAGCCCGCAAGGAGTATCCGTACCTGAATGCTGGGTATCTTGCCTCGTCCATCTGTCGATACTTTGCAGCCATGTTTGCAAGATGTCTCTACCCGTACGTGGCAGAGGCGATCTAGACCATCGATTGCCATGGTGGCCAATGAACAACAGAAAACTTGGCGTTGGGTGTCCTTGTTCATAAGCCCTGCCCTCAACAAGTGCCGTTGTCTTCTGCCGCGAGTGATGTTTGCTGGCTTGCACAATTCTCATCTCGAGATGGATCGAACGGGCTCGTCCATCTGCTTGCCTGGTACGAACCATGCCTCGTCTGGCGGAGAATTCATTGAGCCGAGGTCGAATTTCACAACGCGAGATCCCGCCTCGAAGAGTGGCTGATGCCAGATATCGACTGGGAAATGATAGATTCTCAAGTCGGCAGTAAAAGAGCCGGCAGTCGGTTGCAAGATCGAATTGGCATTAGTAATGTGCAGAGGGCTTGACGGAGGTGCCTCCGATCATGGTGGGTTCGGGGAACCATTTTGACGATCTGCTAAGCAAGCGGCACGGGAGATTTTCTCGATTGAGGACCGGACATGTCGTAGGGTTTGAGTGGAAGGAGAAAGCAGCAAGGATGGTTTGAGATGAGCCTGGAGAAGGCGATTGACTCGGGTGTGCGTTTGAGCAGGCGCAGATGTGCGCGAGAACCGCCCAAACAGTGTCTGCAAGGATTGCCTGGGCGGTTCAGAGCAGGCAGGTAGGGTGCGGTGGCATTGCAGTAAGAGCCAGGCAGAGTGAGGCAGGCGGAAGGCAGGCCGGCAGGTGAGGGAGTGCCAGTTCCGGGCTGGGCGCGTCTGGCGCTGAGATGAAATGGCATCGGTTATGCCTCGGTCCTCGTCATGGACAGTGGTAATTGTAATTGCGCAGTCGCTGTGTCCGTACGGTCGGGAATTTGAAGTCGACTCATTCTGTCATTCGCAGCGTTGGACATGGGCGCCGTAAGACCGAGTTTCAGGGCGGGGCGTTTGAACGACGGCGCACTCCGTGTACCTCGTGTACGGCAGGTGTAGTGTACTTTGGTCGCCAGCCTAGCCAGTTGCAGATGCGAGGAGACAACGGCATTGGACCCGCCTGGTGATCGGCCACTGTGTTGATGACTGAGTGTCTGTTGGAACTTGGCTTCCTTACAAGGTGACTGGCGAATGCGAGGCAAGAGAGGCAGGCGAAGCAGACGGGCAGATTTTCTTCTCCGGAGTCCGGGAGATGCAGATGCAGGGCAGTGGAGGCGACAAAGAAAAGTGATCTGAGGAGCCCCCGAATTGTTTTCCAGAAGCGTGAGAAGCGTTCGTTGGGGGTGGTGCAGGCGACCCAGTTCCAATCTCTCGTGCCATTATCGAACCCCCATCGAAGGCAGGTATCCGATGCTGCTGCTACCCATGGAAGGGGCTTCGAAGGCGATGATCCGAAGACTAGTTTGGAGTGGTAGCCCAGCTCACCACCAAAGGTGAGATATATCGGGTTGGCTTAGTGTACTGCGTATGCGGTGTTGCTACGCGTGGGCCCAGGACACTGCAGTATCTGCTGCATCCAGGTGGTCTGCGTCAGTAGCGCCAGCATCGCATTCCAGCCTCCAGGATTGCCGTAGAAGGCCAAACAGACACTGTGCGATTTTCCCCTGCTTAGCTCCTTTTTTCCCACCTGTGCTCAGAAGAGGCACACGTGGATTGTGGGATGGGATCCGTCAAGAATGACTCCTCAGCTTCTGTCATCTTGGCTGACATGAAGCCCCATCGTCGTCGTCAATTCATGGTGCGGAACAGCTGCGCGAGGGAACTCTATGGCCTACAGGCCGGGCGTCGTGTCTTGTTACTTTGGACGCTGCCAACGATTCCGTCAGCAGCAGTCCAAAGTCGCAAAGCCCCGTCGCCGTCAGGCAAGTCCCCCGGCGCCAATCGTCGGCCGCTATGGGTTTACCCGTCAGTTAGCGGCCCCAGACACGAGCGATCCCCGCAAGATGAGGTGGCCACGCTATCCGTATGTGTGCTGCTCCGGTTTCCCTGTGCCTGTCTGCGAGGCCCTCCATACTCGGCACGGATACATGTGAAGGTCTGCGATTGAATAACGAATGACAACACTGAGTGGACGTCAGCACAAGACTGTTTAATGGAGGGGCAAACAACGACTTATGAGGAGGCTTGGGAGGGTAGAGTGATTTGTGCTTCCAGTGTCCAGTTATTCGGAGTCGCGCCCGCCCTCCGACGAGGGCGGGCTGTGGTGATGGAGGGCAGAGGCGTGACGGGGGGGACAGATCGACATGGGCTCGTGGATGGATGGATGGATGGTTAGAAAAAACATGGACAGGGGGGCCATTTTCCCCATTTTCCCTGGAGGGTTGAGGGCGGGCATGCCAGGTCGCATCGCATTTCATCGAGGGCATCCACTGCGGCGTCCCAAGTTCCAACAAGGACTTGACTGGACGGGAGAAGTGTCGTCTGATTCGCAGACCTGCTTGCTGGGCGCAGGAGGCTCGCATGCGCAATCTGCGCGCCAATGGACCTGGAGATTTTTAGCACGCTGTACGCCCACCAAGTAGCGGTTTTGGGTGCTCCGAGGCGAGGATAGGTGCGCCCCAACAGCCACCAACAGCCATCGACGCACCACACACAGCCTTAGTGGGCGCTGAAGCTGCGAGGAGTCGACGCAGTACTCTTGAGGTTGGAACCCGAGAACCGGTTCCCTCGTCCTCCTGGCTGTATGTAGGTAGCGCGATGTGAGGAAAGGTACTTGTTACCTGAGGCGGGTTGCGGTTGTTAGCCTCCACGCAGTCAGCCAACCTTTTGAAGAGTCAGGACTACCTGCCTTACTAAGTAGTAAGGTAAGGTTTCTGCCCGCGTACAGAGTCCGCAGTAAGGCACACGGCTTGGTTTGGTATGGTACGTACCTGCTGTAACCCACCCATCTACCCTCTTCTTTCCTTCCTCCCACGCATTGCGAGGAAAGCACGACCTGCCTAAGGTACTATCCAGTAGTAATAAGTAGGTAAGATAGGTCGGTAAGTCAAGTGCTTACCTTATCCTCTCCTGACGTGCTGGCCAACCAGATGCATTTTCTGATTTGGTTGACTTGCATTTCCCAAGGCAATTCAGCCGTGTTGGGAGCTCGAGGGAGGTGCAGCGAAGGTAGTTACCTAAATTGAAGGTTCCTTCATTCTGTTCATGCCTAACAAGAACCCTTCAGTGTATAATCAGTAGATATCTTATTGAATGTGTCAAAGTCACTTAAGATGCCCCCGCTCGCTTTACCTACCTACTCTAACATACCATTATTTCCATCCTCCATTCTCACAGAGTAGTACATGCTTGCATACCTCCTCAGCTTGTTGTATTTCCTGGCCGTCCTCATGGCCGGCCGAGTCCCCTCGATGCGGTGCATCCCCAGCTGTCGGCCAATGTCGCCTCCTGTCTTGCCCTGGGCGTACCCATGATCCCGGTCCCTGTTCCGGCCCAATTCGCAGTTGCAGTTGCTGGGATCCTGGTCCCCGTCCCCGTCCCTTGTCCATTCGTCCCTCATCTTCCTTGACATCCTGGCCGTCGTGGACAAGTGGACGACTGAACGAGTGGGCCAGGGGAAGCCCCAGCTCAGCCGTTTCCGCGCCGGTTAGTGTCTTCCTCGCCTGATGCCCTGATGAACCGATTCAGACTGAACAACTCCTCCGCCCGCCCCCCCACTGGGCAAACGCCTCGAGAGTCGTCGACGCCTCTTTCTTTCGTCTCCCCCCTCCCTCTTCTCACACATCTCACGCCTGCAATTGACACCCGGTTTTGGCTTGGAACTTGGGAGTCCCCGTCCGTCATCTGGTCTCGAATTTGACTACAGAGTACGGATGCTCTGACTTGGACGGCGCGCATCACCATCAGTCCTTGTGCCACCAATTCCGATACCACGGCACCGCAGCAGAGCAGCGGCATCTCCATCTCAGCCGTCCTAACTCGTTTCCCCTCTGACGTGCATCCGCTGCTACGTGCTGCCATCAGTCCTGTCGTCGTTCTCGCCTCCTCCCATCCTCGCTTAAGCATTACCCTCACATCGTCTTCCTCGGTCGGCTTTCGCGTCCATCGTCCAGGTCCCAGCCCACGCAAGTCCCAAAAGCTACAGAGTCCAAGGCTCCAATTTCTCTCCCCATCCATCACATTGTCCGACGTGGGGCCCGATCCTGGTCTCTTCTCGACAAGACAAGACAAGCCAACACTGCCGCGTGCTGATGCTGGTTGGACCTGCACACTGGACCTGCTGGCTGCACTTCAACTCACTGGACACTGGCCCTCATCCCCATTCTCACCCTCGTTCTTTTTCCTCTCCTTCTCGTCTTCATATTCTTCCTCGACCATCCCTCCAACACCATCGCCAACTATCCTCTTGTGTCCGTCCAACTCGTCTACACGCTTGCCACACGACAAGCGCGAAGACGAGCCTCAGACGACAACAAGACTGCAAATCGCTGCATCCCACGCCAAATACTCTGTACAATTACAATACCTTACATACAGTACAGGCAGGCCCCTCGCCGAGCAAACAAGGGGCCTCCTCCATAGGTACCGGCCTAAGCCATCTCACCCAGGCCCTCCGCCAATCACTCAATTCGTCCAGAACCCGGCGCTGCAAATCGACTTTGGGAATTGCGTTTCGGACCCTGTCTAGTTGCCCGCGGCTTCATATACATACATGCCATCAACCACCCGCCGCGCAACACTCGTCGCTGTGCCCTCTTCTTTCGTTCTCTACTTTTCACCGCCCTCACCTTCAACCTCGCCTCGCTCTGCCTCACCGGCGCACACCGGCAATTGCACGCCCTCTCTTTTGTCCACGCCCACCATACGTTTTAAACCTGTTTAACGCCGTTCGCCTAACCGTTCCGGCCGACACGATTTAACTTGCCCTGGCCTGATCCGACCAGCCAGCCCAGAAAAAAAAAAAACAGGCGCTCCCTTCTGCGCTTACTCGCCCACCTCACCCACGTACATACGTTCTGCCGCTGCGCTGCGCTGCTGCTGCTGCACCACCCGACATTCGCCCGTCCCGCATGCAATACGGTACCATCAGCAACGCCATTTGGTATCGCCCAAACGAATCGATCCTCTCTCCGCTGATCGCTCTCCCGGTTCCTGGGTGCTGCCGTCAGACCGAGTGTGCTAGGCCTAAACTCTCTGCAAGGGTCTACCCGGTCGCTTGACTCTCGTCTTGCCAGACGCCCCAATCACCCGTACATGTAGATGCCCGCACTCCCCGTCGCCGATAACGACTAGAAGACTGTGTCTCAATTGCGCGCCTCGACCGGTGGTCTCGACAGGGAAATAAGAAAGGGAACGAGTTGTCTCTCTTTTGCTACGAAGCCTTGGGTTCCAGCGACGTTTGCCCACGTTCGTCCGCCAAGGAAAAGGTGCCTTCGGGTAAGACACGACCACAAAAGAGCCCCTCCCGGCTACCGCCCACTCGTCTATTCTTCTTCAGCATCCAACATTATCCTCTGCTCCCGACTACCGACTAGCTTCTCCTCATCTTTGTCCTCCGCCAGGAGCTCCCATGGACGTGGTCTGACCTGCATCCACCACTTGACGCCGTTTTTTTCTGCCAACCACTCACATTCGCCAATCTAATTTCATACTCGCATCTTTTCCACGCGCCGATCACACTGAGCGCATCCGGAGCTGAACGTCTAGTTTCCCGCACTGAACTTAGCCAAGGGCTGAGGACGGATCTGAGACCATCTCCACCCAGTGAGTCTGCTCCGGCCGCCACATCTCGAGCCGAGAACGTGGTTCGTGGCCTCGCGCCGGAATAGGCTTGCATTGCTAACCGCCCGCCGTGCTCGAAGCAGCAGCCCGTCATCATCTCAATTGCTCTCCAGATATTTCTTCACCATGGCCTACAATCACGCCGAACCTTCACCTCAACACCAACCTTACGACTACAGGGCCCAACCAGACGACATGGCTCCAAGAAACACATCGTGGGCCCCTTCCCCAACTTACGGACCGCCTAGGCCTGTGGGGGATGCGTACTACGAAACTGCACCCTCCCGTCTGCCCGCTCCGTCCGGCGTTGTGAATGGCATGTCAGGTTCGCATCCGAGACCCATGCCACAGGAACATCAACCGCAGTATCATCGCCCCGAGTATCACCATCACCATGAGTATCAACAGCCCCCATCGCCAACTTATCACCAAGCACCACCGCAGTACCAACATTATGCACCACCTGCAATCAGTAACGACCCATACCGAGCACCTATGCCGCAGCCTCAGTACTCCAATTATGAACCTCCCCGAGAGCCACAAAGGGCACCGCCGTCGCCTGCCGGTGATTATGATCCGTACCAGGAAGCAAGAGAGCAGCATATGATGTCGAGAAACCTGCCTCCGCAGATGCCTGGAGCCCCGCGTGTTCCCAACAGCAACTATGACGGAAAGGTTGCTATCCCATTCACCCCTCAGAGCTTGAGGATACCAGCGGTACGCTCTGGGTCTACTGTGCCGCCAGCCGGGGCACCGTGGAGCGCCACTAGCCAGTCTGACAGGTCGGTCAAGATTGAACATCTTCTCAGCGGTGGAGCGTCACAGTCTGTACAACAACACACAATCGACCAGAAGCCTGCACCGCTCAAGAACGAGTATGAAATCTACTTCCGACAACAGCCAGTGGCGGCGAGATGCTGTGGCTACGGCGAAAGGGACCGCAGAGTCATTGACCCGCCGCCCATCGTTCAGCTTAGGATCAACAACCCCGACCTTACGCCAGACGAAATGTACCAGAGGATCCACCACCCAGCTTACGTCGTTCACTGCAGTATTTGGTGCAAGGATGGAATCAATGACGAAACGGACATGCCCTCAGACTACGTACGACCAGGAAAGCGGCTCATGGGATCGTTGGTGTCCTCCCCTTTTGTGGGACTGGATGAGAACGGCGAAGAGGGATGCTTTTTCTGTTTCCCTGACATGTCGGTCCGCACGCCTGGACCCTTCCGTCTGAGGTTTGCGTTGATCGTCGTCGACCCAATGCATCGCTCTCCGAAGGCTCCCATCAAGAGCACCATCATGAGCGACGTCTTCCAAGTGTACAACGCCAAGGATTTTCCGGGCATGCAAGCCAGCACACCGCTCACGAAGCGTTTGAAGGAGCAGGGTTGCCTGATTTCTATCAAGAAGGGCAACGAAAAGTCCGGTGGTAAGTCACGTCGTCAAGATGACAGCGATGAAGACGACGAAGAGGGCGGGTCGTCAAACAAGCGCAAAAAGTCAAAGAAGCAGCGGTGAAGTAACCGAGACGTGTCAACAGAGAATCGTCGAAGATCTTCCGACAATCGAAGGAGATAAAAAGAGGCATATCATTATTGGCGTTGGTTTGGAGACGGCTCAAATCGGCAAATACACGGCGACGATGCTCTTCATTTTAGGAATGCCCGTCCGGCTTGGGATTTGCTGCGATACGGGCATACAAGAAATGAGCGTACGGTACACTTCACAGCAGTGGCATATTTGGAGACACCCCGGCCGGGCACGTTGGCCCTCGCACTCTGAGTCTTCAAAGGGAAGACCGGACACACAGGTCTGGATTCGCGAATTTGTTATACTTGTTTTTCCCATTTGTCCATTTTCATGTGTCGATTCTATACACCATTTCTTCGTATCTATTATACCCTCAGTGGAACTTTATGGGTCATGATCATGGAGAAAAGGAAGTCTGAGCTTTACTTTGGTAGTGTATGAGGCCTGGTTTGCATCGTCAGCAGGAAGAGGGGCATCGTCATGTATAGAACCGTCTTTCGTAATCTTCCATCAGGTACAGATCTGCTGCTACCTCGCTAGGTACCAGAAGGAGACCAATTGAAGTCGGGGCGCCGCCTTTTCCCGGATACCGGTTCTCGTCGTGCATCGAGTGCTGATTTCGCGTGGGAAGATGCCGCGGACACGTGATGACTTGGAGGGCTTGGATGGGTGATTTGCTTGTCTTTGAGCCGCAAACAAGGGAGGAGTCGTCGATCGACACAGGTCTGTGGCGGCGCGAGACTGCAATTCCAAAACACGTGAGGTCCTCAGGAGAGAGAGACTCTTTTGACTCAGACATCGGCTCATCGACACGTCGTTGGCGTCGACGATCTGTATCCGGCCACCGGGGCCATCGTCGCAACATGGCTTGCATTCCTCGGCTCGACCGCTCTACGTGTGTGATGGGCGACACGGGCCGAGACAGCACGCACCGGACTCGGCGCTGCGATCGGCTGGGCTTCTACTGGAGGCATCCAATGCGTACTGTGCCGGCCACGCGAGCTTGCGCAAGAATGAGGATGCGGCAAGTGCATTTCTGGAGAAGAACCGCATTCTGTTCTGGGATCCCCCGCGGGATTTGGTTTAATCTCCCTGGATACTGGATCTGCAGTCCCGAGGAAACCGTCCCCCCCATCCGAACCGTCTGGATCAGGGTTCATGGGTCTTTGCGTCTGCCAGCCACACCCTGACCGAATCGTGGGGAGGAGAGTGAGGACGGGACAACCGTTCGCGACACTACCGCTAAAGTTTCGGGAGATGGCGACATTCCCAAGAGTGTCCAATTTTTGCACATCTTGTTTTACAATCTACGAAGTACACACAGTGATTAACATTAACGTTCCCGCAAGCCCGGTGCGCCTTGCGGCCCACGATACGTATCCCACCCGGGGGTAGGCAGCGGGTGCAGCCGAGGAATGCAAAAAAAAGTAAATGGGTTCCTCTCAATCTCAATAAGAAAACGCCCCCCCTTTTTCGAGAGACACGGAAATCGCGTGGCTGAGAGTCATTGACATCATCGACTTTTTTTTTCCCCTATGCCCTTCCATTGTACCTTTCGCGTGTGTTGGTCATAGCTTCACAATATACTCCCTTGCCCGGGACTCGGAAATGCCAATTCCAATGCTAATGCCAATGCCAATTGGAACACCAATTGCTCACGATCGGGGGTTTTGTTGATGTTACACAATTTACCGAGGG
>JABGLZ010000551.1:0-60663 GCA_014705045.1 Colletotrichum theobromicola | reverse complement strand
AAAAAAAAATTCCAGTGTCGTTCGCTCTCAAACAACCCCCTCCCACCCCCCCTCACCCCCAAAACATACGATGCCCTCCCGCCCGCGCGTCATCTACTGGTTCCGGACCGACCTCCGGCTGCACGACTCACCCGCCCTCGCGGCGGCCCTCTCCCTGGACCCGGCCGTGCTGTGGCCCATCTTCACCTGGGATCCGCACTACGTGTACCGCGCCCGAGGGGGTCTGAACCGGTGGCAGTTCCTGTTCGTCAAAGGCCCGGAGAATCCGATTTGAGGGGGTCATTGTGGTTAACTGGAATCGCAGGCTAGATTGTCAAAATGACTTGTCGGAGAGCATCACCAAGCTCAACCCCAAGTCGAAGCTGTTCGTGCTGCGCGAGGGCCCGCAGACGCTGTTCCCGAAGCTGTTCAAGGCGTGGGAGGTGACGCACCTGGTGTTCGAGAAGGACACGGACGCGTACGGGCGCGAGAGGGACGAGGTCGTGATCAAGGCGGCCGAGGAGGCCGGGGTCACGGTCGTCGTGAAGAGCGGGCGGACGCTGTGGGACAGCGACGCCGTCGTGGAGAAGCACGGCGGCAAGCCGACCATGTCCATGGCGCAGCTGCAGGCGGCGGGCGCCAAGGTCGGGCCCATCGCGAAGCCGATCCCGGCGCCGGAGACGCTGCCGGACCCGGGGGAGATGCCGGTGGACTTTGAGCCGACGCCGCCCAAGACGAAGCCGGACTTCAACAAGGGGCAGCGCACGGAGGGGGATTCCGCGTATAAGAAGATTGCCGGGCCGAACGGCGACTTTGCGATCGAGACGATGGAGGAGCTCGGCTTCCCGTCGGCGACGACGCCGCACCGCGGCGGAGAGACGAAGGCGCTTGCGATGCTCGAGGAGATCTTGAAGGACAAGAAGTACACCGCCACCTTTGAGAAGCCCAAAACAAGCCCGGCGGCGTTCGAGCCGCAGTCGACGACGCTGCTGTCGCCGTTTCTGCACTTTGGGGCGCTGTCTGTTCGGGAGTTCTACTGGAGAGCGAAGGAGGTGATTGACAAGTACAAGGGGGCGGCGAAGATACCGGAGAACTTGCTGGGCCAGCTGTTGTTCCGCGACATGTACTTTGCGGCGCACGCAGCGTTGGGATATAAGTTCACCCAAACGATCAACAACCCCTACTGCCGATTCATCCCGTGGCACTTGCCGTCCAAGATCGACTCCAAGACGGGGCTCATCACCGGCGAGTACCACGTCGATTCAAAGGACGCCGACGAATGGTTCAGGAGATGGAAGTTTGGACTGACTGGGTTCCCGTGGATCGACGCCCTGATGCGACAGATGCGGGAGGAGGGATGGATTCACCACCTGGGCCGGCACTCGGTGGCATGTTTCCTCACTCGAGGAGGAGGCTACATCGACTGGGAGCGCGGCTGCGAGGTCTTTGAAGAGTGGCTCATCGACCACGAGCCGGCCTGCAACGCGGGCAACTGGCAGTGGCTGAGCTGCACGGCGTTTTTCTCACAGTACTTCCGGTGCTACAGCCCGGTGTCGTTTGGCCAGAAGTGGGACAAGCACGGAGACTTTGTGCGGCGTTGGGTGCCGGAGCTCAAGAAACTAGACGCCAAGTACATTTACGAGCCGTGGAAAGCTCCGCTGCCGGATCAGAAGAAGGCCGGGGTGCGGGTGACGGGGCGTGGGGAGAAGACGGAAGAGGGAGTGTACCCGAAGCCCATGTTCGACTTCAACGAACGGAGGACGATATGCCTCAAGGCCATGAAGCAGGCGTACCAGGTCGGGCTTCACGGAAACGACAAGAAGGTGCGGGATGGCAGCTGGCGGGCGCTATTCGAGGGCGACGACACGGAGATGATGGACGAGTTTGAGAGTGACGACGGGGCTCGGGCGGACGACGACGATGACGGCGACGGAGCCGCCGAGGCAAAGGGGGACGAGATTACGCCGGCCAAGCGGGCTGCCGAGGAGGGCAGCGCCGAGCAGCATGCCGACAAGAAGCAGAAAGCGTAGAAAAAGAAGAACCAAGTCAATTTTTTCTGTCACTAGTCGTTTTCTTCGGTGATCCGCCAGTTCGCGACAACGGGCTTTGGCCTCGGTCGGCAAAGCGATGCGCCCTATGACAATTGCAGAGATAGGGCGCATTGCAGAGCGGCCCCCCACTGACGTCCAGGGTTCCGCAGCAAGTTGTTGGGGATTTCTTGGTGGTCTGATGGGCGGCATCCGCGCCATTCGGTGTCTGTCACTTGTCGCAATGTTCTTTTCTGTGAGCCGCCAATCAGGACTTGGTGTTGCAAGCTAGCAGTACCGAGGACATGGATCCGAGGGGATAGACGACCGGAGCAGCGAGCAGTCCGGCGTTTGGGTGGCACAGGGGGCAGGGCGGCCGCAAAGACCTGAGGTGATGATCTGATCTTGGCCAGCGGATGGATAGGGGCTTCAAGCTTTCAAACGGTGGTCTGCAGGGGGCAAGGCCGTTGCGGAGAGTCCCCTTGACAGGAAACTTTATTGCGCGGCCGCCCATTTCCTAATGGAGGAAGTGCAGGCGGTTGAGCTGCTAAATTGATCGTGAACAATACAGGACAGGGTTGTGATGTCGTTAGTTCTCTTGGAGTGTTGTTGGTGCTGGATCTGGCGTCCAGGGATTAATGCTGCAGGTGTGCGGACGTCAAAAACATGGTGCAGTCTACATACCCAGAGTTGGTGACACAAGATGCAAGGACGGTATGCCATCTTAAGAGCCGCTGCTTCCTTGCGTGTTTCCGAAGATGGAAACGTAAGTTAGGTGAGTGGATTGTATGCCTGGGACTGCCATCATCGTTTGCCATCACCGATGAGAGATCGCCTTAGTGGTTGTTGTCGTTGGCTGTGTAGAATGGCGAGTAATGTCTAGCAGGCAGCCTGCGACGGTGCGACAGGGAGTTGATTGCAGACTATCAGGCAACTTTTTGAAAAAGAAAAGAAAAAGGCGTCTGATTGAGTATGCTGCCTGTCCAATTTTTCGATGCCTGGAGTGAGCAGCAGAAAGTAACTGACGACGAAGTTATTCGACGAGCAGTAATACGCGGCCGCGCAAAACTAAAGCCTCCAGCTGTAGCTTGCGGCCCGTGCTCCCGGCACGGGCCCTCGAATCGGGCAGTGCCTAGCCAGATCTGGCCAATCAAATCCTCGGAATTCTGGAGGCAACCAGTGTCCGCCTGGAAGCAACCAATGGCGTCCATCCTTCGTCCTCCTCAATTCAACGCCACCATGAGGCTCAACGCTCGCACAACGGCAGCTACATGCCTTTATTGCTTGCAAGATGCGATCCGATTGACTCATGACGATGAAATGCGGATCAAATGAGGAAGGTGGCAATCTCCTTGTCGTGTTCATTCTTGAGATATAAGAACACAAGACCGCTCTCATCCATCCAAGTCTACCTGAGGAAATCACCACCACACAATCACCACCAACAAGGATAACACCAACCTCGTAACCCTTAAACACCATCCCATTCCCCCCATAATATCCTATCGAAAGTCATACAACACTCAGCATGGTCACTACCACCCACGAGTATGCAGGCGATGCCATCGAGCTCATGCCAGAGATCCGCGCAAACACCGCCGACTTTGACCCTAGCAGAAGACTGACCGTCACCGTCGATCGCCAAACCCCAAATGAGCCTGCTACTGGAATCTCTGTTCGCCATGGCGGCAAAGAGCATGCCCTCGACATCCACCTGAACCGCACCATTCGCGTGCCCGACAACAGGGACATCAACTCCCTCCCTCCCGGCCTTGGTCACTTCCCCCTTTTCAAGATTCGTGACTATCCCGGCATGCCTAAAGACATCCAAGAGAAGGGTGGCATCTTCTTCCCCATGTATCAGCGCGAAGCCATGTGGATTAGCTTCACTGCCGCCGCCCCCTTCGCTATCAAGATCTACGTTGGCGGCGTCAACGCTGTTTCTGGCTTCCCCATGACGGAGAATGAGAAGACCAAGGAAAAGAGACAAAGGATGCTCAATAGCGGCAAGTCAATCCAAGACTATATGGTCGTTCCTGAGCAGCACTGGCTCGACGGTATTGCTTCTGAGGATGGCAAGATTCGGCAGTTCGTTGCGGAGCCCAAAGGAAACGGCTTTTCTGTTGAGGCCCAGGTTACGGGCGAGGAGAAGGTTGGCGGTATTCAGATCGAGATCATCCCCATCAAGAAGCACCTACCCAGCGAATTCGATGTCCGCTATGAGGATAAGGAGCATAAAGTCATCACACGCACCTTCAAGATGGCCGAGAAGGGTCTCACCACGGACAGCACTTGGCAAGATGTGAAGGAACGCATACGAGACGAATTCGACATTGCCGTTCAGGACCAGTCCCTGTCCAAGCACTTCAACGCAACGAGGCGAGACCGACAAATTGGAATGGACTTTGGCGATGAGGTCAAACTCGGCGATGTCTATTTCCCGCCCCAGTCCTTCACCCTGAGTGTTACTCACGCCCAACCCATGCGCCGAGGAGGACTATTCGGGAGGTGTAGGAAGTCCGGAGGAGGCGGGCTCGGCAGCCAAGGACCTATGCAACTGATGTCATGTGCAGCTCCAGCTGCTCCTCCGTCTGGAATGTCGTGTCAAGCTGCTGCAGCTCCAGATACGAGGGCGATGTGTGAGAGCGCAGCCATGCCGACCCCAAACGTCAAGGAAATGGGTCTTGCAGCCGGAGGTCTGATTACACAGTCAATCGAAGCCGATCCGTACCCTGCAGATGTGTGGGATATCGAGGCCTCGGTGATGATGAACCTCACAATCCTGGACATCGAGTCGTTCGGCGCCCTCACCGGCCAGCCGGCTCCAAACACGCCTGTCGACGCCAAATCCTATGCTCAGCACGGCTATCCCTTCTTCGAGCTCTGGGGAGAGGAGAAGAGTGGTATCAAGGGCGAGTTTCAGGAGGTCAAGAGCGTGGCGCAGTTGATGAAGGAGGCGGCTACGGCTGATGGCAAGTCGTACTCAGAGGAGGAGACGGTTATGTTCAAAACCTTGGTCATCGGTCGCACGCCCTTCAGAAGCACTTTTCGCCCGGTAGAGATTCTTTGCAAGGAGGTCGAGGGTCTTCATGTCTAAAGAGTCTGGAGAAGGACCTTTGGCACGGGCGGAGTGGTATAGTGGGTTGCCGAGGAGATGGGTGGACAAAACATTAGCTAGGACAACATTAATAAAATAACGCAATCACAAACCACATTGCCAACGTGTCCTCTTATATTCATAAGTCTTATTTGAGATGATATGTGTCCTCTCTGAAGTTAGTAATTACCAAGACCTCTGCCATTGCTTCGCCTGACTAATGGGCAACGTCTTCCTCGGTAAGGTCGGTGGTGGGTTAGTTCCGAGCACAGCACTCTCTCCCGTGAACAGCTAACCTGCCAGGGCAGTTCGAAGTCCAATTACTTGATCAACAAGTTTTGCGAAACCTTATCATTACAATGGGCCATTGACAAACCCCTCACTAGCTGCAGCCAAGCTGCGGGAAGCAGGCTGGTGGAACACAATGATGCACCTCTATGCTCGATGCTTGGCTCTCAGCTTCCTGCCAACTCAGTGTTCAGCCAGGGACTGCTCTTCATCCAATATTCCCCTCTGATTTTCGCTGAAGTATCCATTGTTTTTAGCCAATTACTGTTAGCTCCTAGAGTCTGCACTCTTCACCCCCGCACGAGACAATAACGAGGCAATTGGGTAACACAGTGTCGCAGTTTCATGATCTCCGCAGAACCCGAACTTTGTTGATGCTGTTTACTATTAGGTCCCGAATGGATATTAGTGATCGGCGAAAACCTGGGGCTCAGCCGCGTCTGACAAATCTCCATTCATGGACTCCGGGTTCAAATATTCAAATCTTGACCGAGACGACTAGATTGCCTTCTTGAGGCTTGGTGTGACGGCTGTCTGCATGCGTTTTCTGCAGCTCACAAACCCCACCTCAGTGTATAAGTAGTTCGTCAAGTCTCCCGCCGCAACAGTAGATCTTTGTTATAGACAATGAGAAGCAGACCAGATCACTCACCATGGACCTCTCAAAGCTCACCCAAAAGACCATCCAAGTCTCACGAGGACTGACCTACACTTACTACACATCCCCACCCCAGAATTCCAAGCCCACCCTCGCCCTCTTCCACGGCTGGCCCGATTCAGCCAAGCTCTGGGCCGGTCTAATCAACGACCACCTCCTCCCCCAAGGCTACGGCGTCCTCGCCCTCGACTGCCTCGGCTATGGCGGCTCATCCAAGCCCACCGACCCGAAGGCGTACGGCTGGCAGCACATGACGGCCGACATTGTCGAGATCCTCGACGCCGAGAACCTCGACAAGGTCATCTCCATGGGCCACGACTGGGGAAGCGCCCTCGCCCAGCGTCTCTACAACTTCTACCCCTCCCGGGTCTCGGCGCTGGTCCTGGTGAACGTCTCGTACATGCCCCCGACGGGCGACTTCGACCTCGACGCGGTGAACAAGGCCACCCGCCAGGTGTTCGGCGTGGGCCTCTTCGAGTACTGGCACCTCTTCGCCTCGGAGGACGGGCCCGGCCTCATGAACAAGAACCTGGAGGCCGTGTACAGCGCGGCGTTCGGCGCCCCGGCCTCGTGGCTGGACACGTTCTGCGGCCCCGGCGGCATGCGCAGGTGGGTGACGGAGGGGCGGACGCAGCCCACGCTCCCGTACGCCACGCCCGAGCACAAGGCGGACTTCATGGGCCGCCTCGGCACGGCGCCCGGGTTCGAGGCGCCGCAGTGCTGGTACAAGTCCATGGTCTCCAAGGTGCAGAACGAGGCGGACAAGCTGGTTGCCGCGGACGCCGTGGAGGTGAAGGTGCCGACGTTTTTCTGGGGCGGCGAGCAGGATGCCGTGTGCAGGCCTGCTACTCTCCAGCCGAGTGTCGAGGCTGGGCTTTTGCCTCAGTTGAAGGTTGTGACGAGAGAGGGTGGACATTGGGCTTTGCTTGAGCAGCCGGCTGTGTTCGGTCAGGACGTGTTAGCATGGCTGCGGGAGACTTTCTCTGAGGGTGATAAACCCGCGCCTTCTGCCAAGTTCATCTCTAACATGTGATTTTTCGTACGATACATCTTCGTCGCCAAGAGGGTCGTGGGTGCTTTGAATGTACTTTCTCATGTTGTTGGCTCAGTTTGTCTGAAGTTATTGTGGAGGTTTCGGTAGAAGCGTTGTTGGTGAGGCGTATGTTCATAGTATCATGGACGGGGAATTTGTCAAGTCTCAGAAACAGCCATTGAAGATAATTGATTTGGGTTTAAACTAAAACTGAATTCCTGAAATTGCATCGAATTGGAGGAAAACTCACAATTGACTTTGGCGATTTGATAACAAACACAGAAACCGTCAAAGTTTTCACAAGTGGTGGTTGGTCAAAGAGTCAAAGAGGCTGGAGAAGACCTTTGCTCTTTACATACATAGAGATCACTTCCTTAATATTGTACTCATCAGAGACGACGCGCAAATTATGACCGCACAGCTAAGGCGCGAAGACCAGTGGCACAGTGTTTATAGTGACAATAACGACACTTAGCACTATGTGTTGGAACACTCAACACCATTTCTTTCCGTTAGGCAACACTCACACTTCTCAACTGCTCCATCACCAACTTTCCCCGCAACCATGGCGATTCAAATCATCTCCGACCTACACTTGGAGTCGCCAAAAGCCTACGACGTTTTCGAGATCATTCCAAAAGCTCCAATCTTAGCCTTGCTAGGTGACATTGGCAATGTTGCCGCTCATAAAGACGACTGTCTCGCCTTTTTGACCCAACAGCTTCGCCGATTCCGCGTTGTCCTCTTCGTGCCTGGAAACCACGAGGCATACGGATCCAACTGGCCCGCAACCCTCGACATTCTTCACGCATTCGAAAGTGACGTGAATAATAACCCATCCCTGGGGCAATTCGTCTTGTTGAACCGCACGGTCTTCCAAATCCCAGATGCAGACATCGTCATTCTAGGATGTAGTCTGTTTTCTCGTGTCCCTCCTGAAAGCCATGACAACGTCTCCATGGGACTCAAAGACTTTTTCCAGATTCAAGACTGGGATATCGACGCGCATAACAAGGCCCATACGCAGGACCTTGCTTGGCTCAACCAGCAGGTCAGTGAGCTCGAGCAGTCTGATGCGAAGGTTATCATCTTCACACATTGGAGTCCCACGAGAGACAGTCGTTCCCTCGACCCGAGGCATGCTTCCAGTCCTATAACGCCAGGCTTTGCGACGGATTTGTCGGGTGAAGCGTGCTTCAAGAATGGCAAAGTCAGGATTTGGGCGTTTGGCCACACACATTTCAACTGTGATTTTACTATTGAACGGGATGAAGGAGTTGAGCCTTTGCGGCTTGTCACAAACCAAAGAGGATATTACTTCTCTCAAGCAACTGGCTTTGATGAAGAAAAGCTTCTAGAGTGGTAATAGCGAACATAAGACTCATTTCATAGCCAAACGAAGCAAAAAGCATTGCCATGTTGATCGTGTCCAAGCAAATCATCTGATATACTTTGAAGCTTGCTCGTAACAGCTGACAACATTTGGGCGTGATTAACGAAAGAGCCAATTAGTATTATGTGGTATCTTTACCTCGCTAGCATCATCCCGCAGGCGTCACTATCCTAAAAAACAACATTCTCACTTGATACAATCAGGCTTGACTGGAGGTATGCTAATGAGTTCCTAACTAAATGCTGATTTAAGCTCTGATGTCAACGTGTATCAATCTGGAAAGACAGCAAAATCTATTCAAAAGCCAAATGCGTCTACAAAAATGACCTATCCATAGACTATGTCTATACTCGTGGCTCAAAAGCTATTCCGTCCATATTTTTATTCGCAGTTCGGGGACCAGAGCTTGGAAGAGGGCAAAACTCTCCAAGTGCGACATTTCTGGCAAAGTGGACATCAGGTCCCAGTGTGACTGTGGTCGTCAGTCGTTGGTTGGAGGTGTTTGTAGATTGCAAGTTCATTGTGATAGGCTGTCCAAGCGCCGAACCCATTCAGCTAAAATGTAGACCTCAACCGTTTTAACGAACCTAGGACATCACGTGTGACAAACTCACTTCTGGCCCGTGTTTTCTCATCATCCACGTCTGCTAGCAACACCAGCATTATCTCTGTATTCTCTTTTCGCAACACAAAAAAATGGATATGTCCGATGATTCAGAATCTTTCGTAGCATCGATAGCATGCGCATTCAAGTCATGTCAAATTCCCAGCGTCCTATGGGGTCATCATCTACTCAATGTTCACGGCATACCTTCAATCATCGCAGTGAGCGCTTTTACCAAAGTAATAAGGAATCTGACTCTGACCGCTTTCAGTCGGCTGACTTCGTCGTTCCGGACGATTTATTGACGACCGGCATCGATGCTATTAGTATTGGGGACATACCTACCCTCAGACCATGTCCCCATCCAGAAACATGCCCAACAAGCTCGCAAGAAAGACATTCGCCTCCGCCTGCGCATCACTTTCACATTGATCAGTCAGAGATCACAGTTGGGCTATATCTCTATTCAGAGACCTTGTGGTTCTTGCCACCTCTGGACAGCTCTCTGTTGTGCCCAGAAAACCTCCCGCCTCAATTCATACTCGCCTCCGATAAGAACGCTCTCCCTCCATGGAGGCCGGGTCGTGGATCAGGAGTCTTCAAGGCATCAGGAGAAACAGTGGTGGTCCCCAAGCACACATCCTCTTGGAAGCATTTCTACGAATCTATGCACGCGACTGGGGAACGCGTGCAGGGGCTTTCGCAATGCCAATGATAGGCTACGTGGAACTGTATATTGATGAAGATGGACTTCTCGACGTAGAAGAGCTCCCGGAACCCCTCAAATCTTCCTACAAAGCGCTGAGGCAAGGAGACAAGCCGGTTCGACAATGGACAAAAGAGCTCAAGCAGGCCCTTGGGCTGCCTGTAGAGGAGTTCGAATCCGACGACGATAGTGACTAAAAAGTAATTGCTAGCACCGGGGAAGCCATTTGTGGACTTGGACGTTATAAGGGCGGAAGACGCTAAGCGCTTGTGGACTCCCAGATCGTGATATGCACCTGTTATCCATTCAGAATTTAAGTATGAAACGTACCAAGTTTACAAAAACGCAAAGCCTGTCTCCAGACATGAGATATCTTCCGAGTAATCAGGAATACCTGAAGAAAGGCAGAAACAAAGGGCATTGGCAAACTACATGTATCCAAATTTCAGCACAAATTATCGCATCAGTGCCGCGCAACCTATCGGTGCATTCTCGCTGTTCATCCTGCTCATCAACTCGCGTCAAGCATACGAAGAACTTTGTCCTGAAAAGGCAATGTGGGCAGGACCCGCAGCTTTTATAATGTAAGTTGGGCTATTGTTAGTGATGCCTTTGCTTTATTCTTTAGCATGTGGTGAGCCAGCCCTATTGCGCTTGAAACCCGACCTAAGTACGGATCATATAAATGTTCTCAGCAGACCATGATTTCAATTTACAAAGCACAATGCGCCTAGCTATCATTTTCAGGAACTCGATACCAATCTGTCCATGAAGCTCGGTATGGCGGCGAATTGCGGCAAGAGAGAACGATAATAAAGTGCTTGCTACACAATCGTTAATAACACCACCCACATCGAATACTATCAGGGACATATATAGGATACTACAAGGAACGATAGTGAAAGATAGAAGCTGAGAAAAAGACTACCTTAAGCCTCGCGACTCGTCCAGAACAAGATCGATTTCATGAGCCACAGCAATCCGAAATTTGAGCCTCAAGACGCTGAACATTCCTAACTACAACGGCACCAGTATCCATGGAGATAACAGAATATGTAAATTTTAGTATATAACAAGATGAAGGTGAGATGACTTCAATACCAACAAGCGCTGTAGATGTGATTGTCTCATTATAAAGTTGAAGACCTCACTAGCAAAAACTAAACTTGACAAGAATGGAATGAGATTTTCAAGTGCTTGCAAAGACGGACACAGTCGAAGCAGCTAGAATCTTATACGAATTTCTCGAGAAGGCAAGAAAGTGCTCAACTTTGATACACGGCTCCACACACCTAGGGCCTTCACATGTCTCCAGGACTGCTATTCGTCCGCGACCGTACTTGTCCTGTTGGAATATGGCTGAAGAACACTGTAAGATCACTGCTCAACAACTTTCCGCGATGGAGAAGCAGCATTGATACCTAGGCAAGATCCTCAAGCACGTAGAAAGACCAATTCGTGACCCATGCTCAAAGAACCGGTGGCATCAACTACGAGCAGACAGCAATAACGTTTTCTGGATCTCAATCGAATTACGGTGCTTACAGTTTTATATCGCTTGCATCGTAGTCTTGAAAGCGCCGCATATGTAAGTCAGACCTACCATCACTTCTACGGTATGAAAACGCCAAGACTCAAGCGTAGGGCAATAATCATGAAATTAAAAATGGTCTTTTGAGGCATGCACGGGGAATCCTCTATCCAAACACGTCATAATCCCAACTACGGTATCGTAACCATGTCCGACGCCGCAGACTGCCACCCACGGCTTAACAGAATAAAACACAAACCAGGCCCAGCGGGCCACAATGCCCCCTTATGTTCAATACCATCAATGCCTCTTTTCCAAATCACTGGCAAGGTTCATGTGCATCAATGCTTGAGCAGTCCAGTCGTCGTCTTGGCCGCCTTCCTTGCTCTTCCACAGATCCATACTTTCACGTCCGTCGACACCGGGAAGATTGATCTGAGGCGGTGGTCCTCCCGGCCCTGCTGTCGATCCTGGCTTCGCTCCAACTGGCGGCGGTCCCTCGTCACCCCCGAACTGGTTGAAGTCGGGTAGGTCATACCCATGGCCTTGCGGCGCGTTCGCCTGACCCTGATACATTGTGCCTTCATCGCCCGGCATCTCTGCGATTTGACCCTGGGAAGGCAGCGCAGCCATGTGTCCGTGCTGCTGGTCGAACTCTTCCTGCTCTAGAATCTGTGGTGCGTGCTCGACATTACGAAGGCTGGAGGAGCCAGGTGCTAGGCCACCCATACTACGTTGGCTGCCGATAGAAGCGCGGTGCGGGTCCGGTCCGTCCTGAACGCCCGGGTCGCCTCCCATGCTTGCAGGATCCATGTCCCGAATGGCAAATTGCGCTAGGGTACGCATCTTACGGGTAACCCATCCGGCGAGGATCTTGCCGCGTTGCTTCTCGCCAAGGCGTGATCTGGGGAAGTCGCCCTTGTTGACAAAGGCTACGATGTCGACAATGATTTGATGCTCGTTGAGGATGGCGTTGACGATGACTGGGACGACGGAGCCGAGATACGCCTTGCGGGTAATTTCGGCGAGCACGACAACAAGACCACCGGCTTGGAAGACGGCGCTGGGTTCGTTAGCACTGGTACAATGAGGGGTTCGTAAACATGACTTACCATCCACCACTGACAATGTTTCGGTGGCATCGTTCCACAGATGCTTCAATGTCCATGGGGAAATGACTCAAGCCGTTAATCTCGAATGTTTCACCGATATTGCCGAGAACGAACAAGACCTGCATATCAACCTGCGCGCCTCCGGGACCAATAGGCCGGCTTACATTGTGCAGGAAACCCAAGTCGCCGGTACGAACGTATTGAATGCTCGGGTCACCGTCCACTGTCCGACCATCGAAACGCTCGGCGTCAAAAATGTCCTTGGAGCCATAGAAGCTCTTGACGCAAGCCTCCGAGTCCACCCAAATTTCACCGTACTCGCCATCGTGGCAGAGGAGTCGGCTCTCGGGGTTGACAATGGCGATCTGTGTTGATACAGGAACCATGCCGGAATCCTGAATGAGCAGAGCCTTTGAGTCTTGCTCAGGATCCACGGGGTAGATCAGCCCGCGACGCAGAGCCTTAGTGTCCAACCAGAGCTCGATAGGCTCGATGCACATGTATGATCTCGATGCGATCATAGGGTTAAGCACGTGCGAGTACACAGTGTTGATGGCGGTTCTATCGAGGCCTGTAGCGGCGAAGTGAAGGCGTACTTTCTGGAACACGTCCACGCGCGGCCGGCTCTCGGCCGAGATCATCATGTTCTTGAGCTCGTGGAGGGTAAAGCCCTTGCCCTGCATCATCGCCATGGCATGGTCCAACATTTGCGGTGTAGCGTAGGTGTCCTTGATCTTGTATCTTGAGAGCGTGACGAACAGTGACATGGGGTTTTGGGCGAACTCGACAGGTGAAAGGAGGTATGTTGGTGTTCCGATGTAGATACCCATCAGGCACGAGTGAATGAATCCGAGGCCAGTCGTGCTGCGAACGCATCCGAGGACAGGGCGTGAGCTTGTCATCTGGCACGTCTCTTTTTGAACCTTGCACATGCCCAGAATTGTATCGTGGCCGAGTTGAACCGCAATACGGCGTTGGTCGGGCGTCCAGTACGTCCATATGATGACGGCGTAACCGGACTGAATCCAGGCAGGTTGCATCATGATGCCGTTGTCTCTCAACCCGCTGCTCTGCTTAGGTGGCTTGGTCGTGTTGTAGTAGTGAGGTATCGGGGTCTTCAAAATGGAGGCGGCCTGCTTGATGTGGTTTGCGACAGGCTTGAGCTTGACGAGGTGGTCGACATCCTGGTTGACCAGGACAGCCTTGACACGGAAGTCAGCGACGACATGCAAGAACGCGGGGACGTCCTCGTTGAGACGGTTCTGATCAAGAGGAGCCATCGGGATGACCACCGCTCCAAGGTTGATGCAGGCGTGAACCGCAAAGACGAACTCCTCGGAGTGTGTGTACATGAGGATGAGATGGTCGCCCGGGCGGACCTTGACCTTGTTCTTCAGGTACAACGCCACAGCGGCAACCTTTGTATCGAATTTCTTCCAAGTGACGCCCTTGCCTTCCCTACCACGACCGTCAATAGTACAGTAAGCGAGTTCTTCAGGCTGCCGGGCGACACGCCATTGGATGAGGTCGGTAATGCAACCGAAGTTGTTCAAAGGTGTGGATGTGCGATCGTCAATAACAACTTCTCTTCTGTCGATACCAGAATATTGCTTGTCGGCGGACATAAGAATGTCGGCACGAGAGTCTGAAGAAATTGGCGACCAAATGCCTCCGATTGGATCAACACCAATCGGCAGATTGAGGACGGCGTGCTCTACGCCGAACTTCACGTGGACGCATGGCAAGTTACCCAGGTCGAATTCTCGTCTGCAAAGCATGTTACCGATGTCTCTGCGTCCGTTCTTCACCACTCTAGGGAGAGAGTTAGGAGCCGTAATCATAACGCAATACAGCCTCAAGTGATGCTCCTGCATCAAGACATCCATGCATCTCTCAGCGAGAGAGTCAAGCAGTGCTGTATCGAGTTGTCTCGGCGGGCCTCCTGATGTAAGAGGAGCCGTTGACGCTGCTGGTGATTCAAGCACTACGATTGGCAGATGCTCTTCATTTACAAAGACGTCGAAAGCCGAGCAATCGTAGATCTTGGGTACGTTTTTGACAATGCTGACGACGAGATGTTGCACAAAGAAGTAGCGATGCTCCGCGACTTCGGTGCCGTGCTCAACCCATTCGACCTTCTGGCGGATTCGGTCCTCGTACAAGCCGAGGACAAAGATCTTGCCCTCAATCACCGTGCCTAGCAAGCCGGTTCGCAGGAACTCGGGTTCCACAGGCGTCGGTGTCGGCTCACCTGGGTCGAACTTGTACGGACGGGCGTGGAATATTTGCTCAGTATGCTTAGGAAGAGCCCAAAAACCGCCCGAAAGTGAAGGCGAATCGACCCAAAGTTCGCCAACCGCGTGTGGTGATGCCAGTAAGCCGGTTTCGGGATCGACGACGGCCAACGTGGCATCGGGTATCGGATAACCAAACGCACCAACACGAACTGCTCCTAGTTCGCTAGTTGCCCGCTTCCGAGCCTCGTCTCCGATTGCGAGAACTACGACTTCGTTTGTTTTGAGAGCCTCTCGGTCTAGGAGTACCTCACTGAGCTCGTTCTTAGCGCGCTGCTCGGTAGTAGCAGTACCGCCACCTCCGAGGAGACTGCCGAAGCCGTTGGAGGGTGCTGGTTTTACTTCTTCCTTCTCTTCCACGTCGGACTCAACGTCGCTGCCCATGTCAAGTTTCAAAGGACATCCCATCCGCTCTTCACCTCCGAGCCAATCACGAATACTGACAACCATGCCGCCATGCTCCGGCAGGCAGAGCATTGGCGCAACAACCTCACGAGCGCGGGGGTTTCGCAAAGGCCTCAGCCATCTGTCCGCCAAGACCTCGTGGAACTCGCTGTCAACCGTCAAAGTATCAATCAGACAGAGCTTGACAGTTTGGAAATTGGGCTCCATGCCCTTCTTGAAGTTTCTCGTCGTCATGGGATCTTGTTGATAGTTGTAGGCGGCGCGTTTGAGGCCAGGGTAATCCGCAATCATGAGCGTTGCCTTGTACTTGGTAATGAGGTGGGCATACAGTCCGGCAACCTCGACAGCCTTGTTCTCGAGCCAAACGGTGGTGTGCCCTCCGTAGACAGTGAGGAGCACACCCAGAATCATACCAATGCCCTGTCTGGGATCCAGATAGGACAGTAAGGTCTCGCTCGTGGCTCCGGCACCGATGAGCCGGCCGTTCTTGTCTCGCAGGGTGCGGTTGAAGGTGTCACCCGGCCCATTTCCAGGCACCGTGGACACAATTGCGCTTAAGCATGCCATTTGGTGCATGATAGTCCTGTGGCTGAGCACAACACCTCTCAGATCACCGGTAGGAGCCCTTGAAAATTCTATGTAGGCAAGGTCCGGGACTGTCAGAGGCGGAACATCATCCTTGCGTTTCGGGTGGAAACTGCCAAACTCGTTCGTCTTCCACCACTCGACACCCTTGGGCCAATTCAGTTTCTGCGTTGTGATGTCGCGCTGGAATGTCTTGAGGTTGTTGTCCGTGGTGAGAGCCAAATGCGCCTGAGTCGAAGTGAGAATCAAGTTCAACTTCTGGTAATCCTGCAAGTCATTGATCGGGACCGCCACGACACCGGCGATGAAACAGCCCAACAGAGCAATCGCAAAATCGATGACTTCCGTGTCGCGGTAAATGAGCGCAACTCGGTCTCCCCTGTAAAGCGAACTCTTGTCTCGGATGACCTGTGCGACCTTCTCGGCTCTTGACGCGAGCTTGTCCCACGTAATGGAGGCGATTTCTTTGCCCTTGCTGTCGAGGACCCAATACGCGGGAAGTTTTGCTGTCGTCTTGCCCCTGTGCCTCAAGACAGCGGCAATGTTGTCGAACTTTGACATGGGGGTATTGCTGTCATGCGGGTCGGAGATGGCGAACGGGAGATCGCGAGGTTCGAGGGGCATCTGGTACTCTAGCGACTCTGGTGGAGGTAGGTCGTTTGCAGTCAACATGGGTGGTGCCATAGCTGCCGTTGGCGAAAAGGCCTCTCCGGAGGAATATCTATGTCCTCCGCCATACTCTTCGTGGGGAGGCTGGTCAAAATTCTGGCCTCCAGTAAAGCCCGAGAAATAACCTGTCGTGTCCAACATCGTGCCGGTGCGGCTATCGTACTGGTTCTGCATCTGGTCCATGTAGGCGCCCTGCTGGTCGGGATTAAAGGCGTAATCGGTCGAGACCATTGTACCTGATCGAGTATGCGATTCGTTGGGGTTGCTCAAGAAGAGAGAATCGTGTTGCTTCATACTGGGCCGTTGCTCCGCCAGGGGGCCGCCAGGTCTGAGGAGACCCGCGGGGTTCATCTGGGGCGAGCCGTAGCCGTCGCCTGGCGAGGTATATCCAGGAGATGCGTACCCCGCGGATCCATGGCCTCCGTATGGTGATTGTGGTCGCACAGAGGTTGGGGACGTTGGGCTCGTAGGGTCGGAATCTCTACCGCCGAGGGCGGCGAGAGCGGCTGCTCGGTGACCATCGCTCGAAGGATGGATTGAACTGTCTGGTGAGTGTATACCCAGCCCGCCTCTGGTCTCGGGGGCGACGGGAAAGCCGGCTGAGCCAGGGCCCATGTACTGAGAGAGAAGCTGCGTTCGTCGCTTCTGGTATCTGTGAGGGAAGAGGGGTTCGTTAGCCGCTGTCGCGCCGGCGTGGGGATTTGGAGAGAGGACAAAAGGAGGGGAAATGCCCACCCTTTCTCTGTGATGTCGCCTTCCTACAATCACAAAGGCGCGTCAGTCAATGCGAGCAAGTCAAGGTTTTGGCAGCGGCTGCAGGTGCTCGAGCACGATGCGCGCGCGCGAGGGCTGTCGAGGTGGTTCGGGGCGGGCTCTCGGCATGGCGCCACGGGGTCGCAAACGTACCTCCAACTCCTTCTCCAGCTCGTCGAGCTTGTTTTGCAAGTCGGGGCTTAATTGTGCCATGTTGGAGGATTTCTTGGGTCGACGACTGCAACGGTAACGATGTGAAGGAATGCGAAGAGGGTCTGGAAGTGGCCGAGACCCCCGGGTAAGGTATTGGGCGTTGTGGGGAGAGGTGGGAGTCGCCCAGAGTTAAGGATTAAGGTGAGGTAAAGGAGGGACGATCGCAAGTCAGGGCACCAGAGCTGTCGATATTGTGGTCGCCCCGATGGCTGGTCGATGTCCCTGACTCTGACTCCGTTTCCCGACTGGCGGCTGCTCTCCTCTGTGCAGAGAAGTGGGAAGAGCAAGTCAGGTCCAGCAGCGAGTGCCCGGTGTGTCCTCTTGGTGTGGATTGCGGATTGCTGATTGCGGGTTGCGTGCGGGTGCAGCAGGTGCAGGCCGTTCCTCATTCTCCTCCACCCAGTTCGTTCAGTCTCGTGACGTAGGTCGGGCCAGGAAGAGCACCAGGAGCAACGGCTGCTTTACTGGGTTTGGTCCAAAATGAGGGTGGTGGGCGACTAAAGGCGACCTACGAACCTGGGGCCCAGTCCAGAGTCCAGGCCATTTCTCAGCAGTACGTACAGGGCGGGTGAGTTCAGGGTTCGAGGCGGGAACACGGGGAGTTGGGTGGTGCGGCACCCGGCCTCAACTGACAAAGATTGGTGGTGGCTGGCTGGATACTGCATAGTAGGTAGCAAGCAGCAATACGAGTGCGAGAACGTTGCGGTTGTCATACCCTGGAGACATGCATGAGAAAACGGAGGGTTTGTCGGCCAAGGAGAGAGCATGTTCTGTAGCAAATGGTGGAATCTGCATGCATCTTGCGGCGTCTCCAGCGCCGCGACGGAGCATCTAAAAGAGTGCTCGATAGGGCGAGCATTCACTACAGCATCAATGAGGGGCAATTCTGGCAAGTTCATCCTGTTCGCCCAGGCCGACAGCCGATGTCAAGCTGATGATTAGCGTCGAGATCCCGGATTGCAAAGCCCAGCAGACTTTCAGGTACCCGCGAGGCAACAACTCGCAGGGTTTGGGGGTTCGGCTCTGAGGGTGAGGGGAGAAACATCAGCGCATGAGGCTTCATGTCACCGGCGGAAACACCTCAGAATGCGGCACTTGATGATAGCGTCATAGGGACAAGCATCGTTGAGGATCAAATCCGGGATGCGGTCGATGCCAGCAGCCCGAAATCAAGAATCGGCCCAGAATAGTCGACGGCCGGTCGGAGGACGTCCCAAACGGGGCAGCCAAGTCACTGAATGACTGAAGGAGGTGACTGCCGGCCCTGGTCCCGCCAACGGTCCAACGCCTTCCACCGAATGCTTCCCTGTTGCGAGGTGCCCATCGATCTCACGCCCCTGGACCTGCCTGAACAACTCCAAAACCATCACCAATTGTGTCGATGCTGATGCCCAGCTACTGCAGGCCTAACAAGTTATTTTCGTTCGCCTGCATCCAGGGACCACACTTCTTCTCAGACCAACCCCGAAAGATGGAAACCAGCGACAGCCACGTTTTTCATCATCTGTTTCCCAGCACTGGTGATTGTCTTTTCTTGCACACCAGCGCCTGGACTGGAGAGAATCTGCAGATCCATCCCACCTAACGCTTCTCTGCGTCATTGGATCGCTTAACTGCCCCAATCAGGTCTGGCTCTTTAAACGGCTCAGTCTTGACAAGGGTTCATCGACCTTCAAGCGCACGGGCCAGGAAGAACGACGGCGGGGCTCTTCGTCGCCAACCTTTTCCTACGACTTACCCAAGTTTTTGAAAGTTTTCCTCCATCGCGCGAAGCCAGCTTCACTCTCCCGAACCACTTCGCAGCGCCCTGTTACGGGCACCATTACAAGATGGTATACTCACTCGAGTCGCTGCTCCCGTTGAGGAGCTTTCCGGGCCCATCAGCTGTCCTCCAGTGGGCTGAACGGAGTCGCGATTGTATCAGACAAGGAGCTGCATTCACGCGATCTTTGCTTCTTTGATTTACCGCCTGGCGCGTCACGAGAACCAGTCTAGATGAATGTCTGCGCGCCTCGGTTTCGAAGATGATGGTCGGGCGACAAAGCGTCGAGGCCTCCATCAAGTGTTGTCGGGCCTCGATCGTGTTGACTCCGAGGGCAAACTAACCAATCCAACGCCTCAGTGGCATGATGATAAGGTAAGCGAGTCTCTACACAATCTTCCTCCTCAACTATCTCAAATGATGAGAGAATGCAAAAACACAGACCTGTTCGGAAACCCTTTGTGTCGAAAAACTGCTTTAAGCTCCTGATCTTGAGCATTCTTCCCTTCTTCATTCGCACCCTATCAGGCTTCAGCCACTAACGAATGAAACAGATCTCATCCATACTCTATCGAACTGACTTGTTCAGCGCCTCAGCTATATATTTAATTGGTAAGCCAACCTCCGCTTCGAAACCTACGACTGCCCCTTAAGAAATGATGAGTGAATGCAAAAACACAGACCTGTTCGGAATTCCTTGTGTCGAAAAATTTGCTTTAAGCTCCTGATCCCAACTCTTATATCCGCTCCATTCGCACCGCGCAGCTCTTCAGCCACTAACGAATGAAACAGAAACCCCTCAAGAACTTAGACAATGGAGCCGGCACTCGTTCGAGTCTTTTCCTCCCTCTGTCTTCAAGTCGGACCCAACTGTCTTGTGCTTGATCAATGCTCCTTTGGCTTCGGCTCATCAAAGCCATTGTCCATCCGCAGACATCTCGTCTCCTTCTGCGGCACCGCCTTGTCCATACCGTCTATAATAGCAAAATGAAATCTTTATTCACGACCTCGGCCAAAGAGACAATGCCCTTTCTTCATTCTTGACAGTTTGGGGAATGACCCAGACGAGGAATTATGCCCCAGAACATTTAAACTTGATCGCCCGCAGCTCTTGACTACCCACTTCCTGATCCAGACACACCACAGCATTCCTAACTTTCCATTCAATTCTCACCAGCCAGTTCTAATACCAGTTTTCGAAAGCGAAGAGACGACCCCGAGAGCAGTCGGACAGACCAAAGCACCAGAAGCGGGAAGCGGCAGTTGGGATCAAGATGGAGAACATGGACCTCGACAGCTTCGATTCCACCACCTTCGACATTCCAATCCCATCATTCGACGACTTCTCTGACCCAAACCTCTTCTTCGACTTCGACACCAGCGCCGGGCTGGTCCCGGACGCATCTTTAGGGGAATTGTCGCCATCTTCGCAACCAACGGGCGCAACCCCTCCACCAACAGAAGCGAACCCCCTGGAGGAAGATTTTGCATCAATCTTCAGAGACATCGATCTTGGTGATCACGTCGAGCCAACAATTCAACCGTCCGACCTCTTCATCCAGCGGCCCGATGGCGTGCAACCTCCCTCCACACTCGTGCTACCCTCGGCATCCACCATTGAGGACAAAGAGGCCTGTTCCGAGGATATCTTCTCATCCCTCTTGACAGACCTCTCAGCCCCGGCTGAGCCTCACCAAGGTACCGACGCCTCCCTCTTCTCCTTCCCTTCAACGTGGGCCACAAGCGACATCGACATGACGTCTTTTGCCTGGCCCACAGCCCCTGACCTCGACCTTGACTTGTTCACTACACCCGAAGTCTCCCTCCCCGACACAAAGACATCCACCGCCCTGACCACCGCCGACTCTTTCTTCTCAGACCTCTCTACCGTCTCAACCGGTGAAATCCCATTCACATTCGACGAAGAGGCGGTATCCCTCCTCTCCACTCTCCCGCCAGCCGTCTCCCTAACCTCACCACAGTCCATCTACCCCCCGGCATTCCCTTCAACCACACTCTCGACAGCAACGACAACACTCCAGCACCCACAGCCAATCGCCCCAGCATCTCCGACCTTCATCAAACCCGAGCGCTGCTCCGTCGAGCCGTCTCTCAGCTTCGCGCCCTCAAGCATCGTCGATTTCCAGGGCCAGCTGCTCGCCACCCCGGTCCCCTCAACAACCGCATCCCCCGCGCCCTCCGCCCGCGACACAACGCCGCCGGTCGTCAACGGCAAGGTAATCAAACGCATCCCCCGCCCCGCGAAAGCAAAAGACATTGACGTCTCGGACTGGTACGCCGTGCCCCCCGTGACGCCTGACTGGGGCGGCCCTTCTCCCGCGACCAAGCCCCTCTTCCAGTACAGGCACACCGGCGAATGGAAGCCCGAGTGCCGCTTCTCGCGCGACGAGCTCCTCCACTACATGTCGGAGCGCAAGCGCCTCTCCCTCCCCCTCACGATCTGGGTACAGAATCACCCTCACGGCTGCACCAGCCGCGTCCCGGACCCGAGAACGCTCAAATGCCGCTGGAACGGCTGCCCCGTGCCCACGGGCACCATCCTGAAGGGCTTCTGGCGGGTCTGCTTCGATGAGCGGCCAGAGTCTTCCGGCAAGGAGCACAACCCGTTCCTCAACGCCGGGTACATGCATCTGTACTGCATGGACCGGTGCTTCGATCTCTTCGAGATCTCGGAAGCCTTCGACATGCGCCCGGACGCGAGACACTTTGAGAAGGAGGAGAAGAACCCGATGGCCATGAACCGGGACGGCGACGAGATGGTCATGGAGTACGAGAACTGGCGCGAGGCGCAGAAGCAGGGCTACGAGGAGTGGAGGGCACTATGCGAGACGAACAAGGTCCTCGGCCTGCCCACGGAGAACCGCGTCGTCGAACGACAGCAGAAGCTATGGTACACCTTGACCACCAAACACCTCGCCCTGGAAACCGGTGTCCGACAGCAGATGCGCGATTCCCGCGGCGGCATTTCCATCGACCAGCACAAGGGCGACCTGGGCTGGTACGTCAAAAAGGTAAACGAGAGGAAGAAGCGGGCAAAGGCGCAGAGGGACGCTGGGTCAAGAGCGCTTGCTCGGTTGGCCGATTGCGAGGAGATCTTCAGCGAGGACGAGGAGGCTCCTCAAGATGCAGTGGACAACACCAAGACCACCACTAGGAAGACACCGCGCCGCAGGGCTGAGGATGACGGGCGCAACGTTGAGCTGGTCGAAACCAACGGCAACAAGCGCCAACGCTGCCTGGCGGACGAGTGCGAGTTCGACGACAGCCGTAAACGCCAGCGCCGTCAGTGCAGATCAATCTCATGATCCGTCCTTCGGTTCTCGGCACTGAACCGGGCACGTCCCATGCAGCCTTGGGCTGGCCCTGAAACCAGTCTGCAGATGGGGAACTTGGTGTCTTTGTGCGCCATTCTATGTGTAGTATATTGCTCTCTTTCAATCTCGAGCTAGGACCTCGAGTACTTTGCCAGCGTATCTTTGTTTACTTAGACTTAATCTTGTCTACTACGTAGGCAAGGGTTGATGAGATGACGGAAAATATTTCGGAGTACAATGGCCGGTAGACAACGGGCCAGGAACACAAAAGTAGACAGACACATATGCCATAAAGTCCCGCTAAGGAGTGTGTACAGTACATGCTTTCCCCATTGTTGCGGCTGTGCGACCTGACTCACTATCCAGGCTCAAGCCAAGGGTTTGCCAAGTATTGGAGCTGTTGGACCGGGGCAGCCGCAAACGCCCTGTCAGACAACGGTCCCAAACGGCCGGGCACGAGAGGGCGGCGCAAAGCACGCGCTCACACTAATGGCCTCGATTTGATCGTGAAAAGAGGATTAGAAGAGGATGGGAAAGCTTAGACAGCCGTCCGCAGGGCTTGCACGGCGTCGGCCGGGATGGGGGAGGGGGGAGCCGGAGGAGAATTTGAGCGACGAAGGCGTGGGCCACGACCGTGGCACCCTTGATAGCGGGGCTTCCCACATAAGAGAGTTTCCATAAAGGACAGCCTCATGGCACGCTAGAGGCGCCAATGGAGGCGGCGGCATGGATTTGGTGCGCATCGTGATGAGGTTTCGTCCGCATTATGGCATGGTTTGTGAGCAGACAGATTTCAGCATAGCGCAAGCAATGTAGTGACAACGGAGGTTGGAAGCGGGTTGTAGATGTGGACAAATGAGTCGCAGTCCTGACGGGTGGGAATCGCTGGCACGCGACTGCAGCGGCGAGGCCGAAGGCAGGTGAGGCGCTAGTGCAGAATGGATGCAGAGCTGCGTGACGACGACTGAAGTATCCTCGCTGAAGACGGCGTGTCCATGGCGCTTGTGTCGACAGAGCAAGTGATCCGCCCAATCGATTTCGCCGTTGTTGGTCGACCGTTCTTGTGTGCCCGTCGGTTGCAGGGCTGAACTGGTGAGACCGGGATGTTATCGAGAAGGGCGCACAGCGGCGTCGGCGCCGGCGCGGGACGCCAGAGACGAAACAAAACGAGGGCAGGTGCAGGTGCAGGTGCAGGTGCAAATGGCGGCGCAAGGCAAACAATGTAATCGTGGTTTAGTCAGAGAATTGGCAGGACGGGATAGCCACGTACTGAGAGGCGTTTTCGCGTGGAAGTCGAGGTACAAATATGAGACCGCGGTCCTTGTCGTCTTGTCGTCATTGTCTCTTGTCGTTTGTCATGAAGGGGGTAGACATGGTTGTTCTCGAAAGGCCGATGAGGCAGTTTTGACTCGACTTCTGGCACGAGAAACTCTCGCCTGACTTGGAGACTTTGTTATTGTTGTTCTATTTTCCTTCTCTGACCTGACGGTTCGCTGTGGACGCAAAGTCTGTTCCGCTCACAGAGGACCATTGCATTGAATACCGGATACGCAGAGGCAAACATCGCGCGGTGCGAGGAGGGTGCCAGGGATCCGAGGAAAGGGTGACGCTGCCTCGTGGAGGTGATTTGCTTCGTCCCAAGGTTGGGATTGATATCTCGGCTTCGAAGCCCGGTCTCCCCCGCGAGCCATTGGCGATCGGACATCAGACGGCACAGAGCTGGAACACTGGGTTGAAGCTTAGCCTGGGGTGTAACCGGGTGATCTTCGTCGCTTCTGGGATTGTTCTTTTCTGGGTTGTGCAGACGAGGCGATCCACCGCGAGGAGAGATCAGAGTGAGGACGAAAAGCAGCAAGCTTTGGGGCAACTGACCTGCAATTGAGTTCGCGATCGAGGAAGAGACGAAGACGGGAGGCGAGACTGGAGCGAGAATTGGCGCGAGAGAGGCCAATGACGGACAGCATCACGTGGTGCAGAGTTCAACCTTGGTCAAGGTGAAATACCAGAATTGGAAGGCAGCCAGTCCAAAAGGGCAGGGAAGACGGAGGTCGAGACGGCAGGCAAGGGCAAAAGAGGGTGAGGTACAGCTTCCGAACCGACACCTCAGCTTCGGGAGACGGCAGCCGGAACTCTCAGTAGTTCTTGCCCGGGCAAAGACAAGAAGCAACCACGACACGAGTTGGCAGGAAGGAGCGGCAGGACTGAAGTCACGATACAGCGGCAACAACAACACTGGGCTGTGGTCAAAGAGGTACCTGTCCTGACTAAGGTAGACAACCAAAAAAACCGACGACCCAACCACAGCAAGCACTTGCACTTCATCACGGCACCACTTGCCGCATCTTCAACTTGGATCTCAGATTCACTACACGCCTTTGGGGAGCAATCTGGGGAGCTGAGCACGAGCCAGCTGAGCACCTACCACATTGCAGCACCTCAGCAGGGCACTCAACAGGAGCAATCTGCAGCCGGTTGCTGCATCTCTTTCACCTCAAGCTGCAGAACATTTGACATTGACTGTCAGGATCCGCCCCTTCCAGCAGGTATCTTCCCACCTAAGCTGAGAGTGAAAATACATTCTACCACCAGTCCTGTCTTGGGTCCCCAAGCAGCAGCACCTCAGCAGAGCTGCAGCTAATTAGCACCCACGCACCGACACACACACCTCTCACGTCCTGCCGCACTCGCACTTGCATTGCTGCAGCCAGCAGCAGCAGCACCCACAGCAGAGCAGAGAGCACAAACATTTCTGGCGACGCCCGCTCCATTGTCACTGCATCCGACCGAGGTGTGTGCTTCTCTCTCTGCTTTACCTTTGGGTCTTTCTTTGGCCGTTACCTCTGCCCTTTGTTCCCTGCTACTTTTTTCTCGTTTTCTCTTACAACCTTTTGCTGAGGCCAACCCCGACAACCCGACGCCCGAACAAAGCCATTGACAAAAAACCAGCTCATCGGACTTAAACACCATCATCCGCACCCCAACCCGACTTTACCATACCAAAGTACACCCAAGAGGCCGGAATCCACAATCAATTAATCCTCTGCAGCGCTCCCGTATCCGCAACGCACCGCACCTTATCTACCTACTTACGTTACGTTACCCAAACAGCACTACATACGCGCAACCGACGACCGCGGAGGGGCCCTTGCCGCCAAAACCCACTCACTGCGTGCGTGGTGCGCGACGTCGTCGGCCGGCGCATCGGGGAAGCCGTTCATACCGTCTCCATTCCCCCATTCCCCAATCCCCATTTCCTCCCAGGGACCTGGAACCACCGAGCTGGGTGGAGGCCGTTGCCGTCGCCAATCGCCGACAGCCATCAGGACGGACAACTGAGTGAGAAGGGGGGGAAAAAGGGATCAAAAGGGAATGAGGGCGGCGCAGGCGCAAACATCAGACCCAATCTACCTTAACCTGACCGGACCTGCGCCCCAACCCTGTTTCGATTCGTAGCTTCGAAACGGTGTCCTTCTCTTCTAGCCTCCTCATATTTTTCTCAGGCTGATGTTCTGGGGGGAACAAGCCCACCCCGAAGGCTACTTACTACGACTCTTCTGGAAAAGGCTGTCTTATTTTTGACTTCCTCGCCTCGCCTCAACCTCTTCGCGCCTTACACCTGGATAGCTCCCTTCAGTTGCCGACCAACCATCACTCACCGACGACAACCATCACAGTTCAACTCAACATTCTTCATAACACGCGTTGGCTGATCATCGCCGCTCTTTCAGCCCTTTCAGACCCCGTCCTGCACTCACACCTCAGCCAAAGTTGCGCCGGCCTCCGCGATACAGCAACCCAACACGCGCACATCCGAACGTCACATTCTACGACAAGTTCATTTGCCGTGCCGTACCGTCCCTCCTCCTACCTCGCCTACGCGCCCCATTACCTCATCGCGGCAATTCTGTATTAGCGGGTGGTGGCTTCCGGGGCGGCATTGGCTGCGCTGTCACCACTGGCAGAAATCTTAATCTTCTCACACGCATCTCATAACGTGGATTTGCATTGCGCCTCGAGCTGAGAAACCCTCATCATGGCGGACACGAACGGGGAGCCGGAAAAAGCTCGTCGGCCGTCTCTCCAAGTCATCGTTCTGGTACGTCCATCTCATCTTTGTCGCTTTCTTCTTCTGCTTCGGTTGCTGTTGTTCATTGTCGTCATTCGTCATCATCCGTCGTCCTCGGCACCCCGAAACTGCTGCCCGTCACATTGTCTGTCTGCGTCCTGTCTGGCCCGCTGGCGCGGCTTCTTTCATAGTTGGCTACACTCGACCGCCATTTCTCGTCGAGGGTAGTCGTTATGGGTCGGAATGGACTGCCGTGCAGTCATCCCGACCCAGCCGGGCGGCGCATACGCTGCCGTTCATGCAGTCGTCTTTATCGGGACCACCAATCGTACCGAATAGGCAACTCATTCTGCAGCCGCTTGCCAACCTGAATCTGCAAGTGCATATCGGGTACCAGGCATATCAGCAAACCTCAAGAAATACATCAAAGATACCATGAGTCTTGAGATCGATGTAATCCGGCGCTGGCCAATAAACTGCGACCTGTCGCACTTCACGGAATCCCCTCCTTGATATGCATCTATGTTGTCCCACCCCACTAACCCGCTGCAGGGCGCCGGCGGCGGTCCCCAAGAAGACAATACGACGGCCCTCTTGGTTCGCTCAGTCGCTGCCGGGTGGACCAAAGGCTCCATCATCTCCGTCGATGCCGGTGTAGCTCTCTCCGCCATCACCCGCGTGCTCGAGGAATCGACACCTGCGCGCCTTGGTACGGATGTTCCGCTTCCGTATACCCTCAAGGAGGGTCCATTTGCTGGGCTGGAGCTCACGGCGGGGATGCTTCCCGCCGAGAAAAAGACCCTATATCCGTCATCTATCGCGGCGTATATAACCAGATCTCTCATCGACACCTATCTCATCACACATCCTCATCTGGACCACTTCAGCGGATTTGTTATCAACACAGCTGGACTTACCCGCCCAAAACGCGTGGCTGCCCTTCCCTATACCGTTGACGCCCTCAAAACTCACATTTTTAACAATACCATCTGGCCTAACCTGTCAGATGAGAACAATGGCGCAGGTCTCGTAACCTTTACCCGTCTTGTTGAAGGCGGCTCACCGGCGATTGGCGAAGGCGAAGCTAAAGGCTACCTCGAGGTCGCCGATGACCGTATGGCGGTAAAGGTTCACGCCGTGTCACATGGCCATTGTGTCGAACGCCACCCTCACCGAGGTTCGACATCCTCGACTGCGACGCCACTACGTTACGGTTCCGTTGACGCGGCCTCTGTTGCATCGCCACGCATCCTCCCCTACGGCATCGGCAGTACAGCGCGTCACCACTCCATTGCGCCGGAGCCTCAAGCAAGCTTCTGCGTCGTCGATTCCTCTGCTTACTTCATCCTTGATCTCGCCACGAAACATGAGATCCTCATTTTCGGTGACGTTGAATCAGATAGGCTCTCGCTGTCCCCCCGGAATTACTTGGTCTGGCAGGAAGCCGCCCCCAAGATCGTATCGGGTCGACTGGGTGCGATCTTCATCGAATGCTCCTACGACGAATCGCAATCTGATGACAGTCTCTTCGGCCACATGAGACCCAGCCTTCTTATCGAGGAGCTGAGCAATCTGGCTCAGGAAGTTGATAACGTCCGGGACGTCCCCCATCCATCGCGCAAACGCAAACGGGTGGCCGATACAGACACTATTCCTCGCCGTAGGACGGGCGGGGCGTTCGGCCGTCTCGCTAGCGGTGACGAGTCCCCTATCAGCCCGAAATCAGTAGCGAGACGCGCTGTGTCCGCAGACATATCCCACGTGCCGCCACTTCCGCCCGCTGCGACGTCTGTGGAAAGCCCCCATCTCACGACGCCCACCCAAGAGCTGTCGCTGAGAGAGGCCGAGCTCGGTGTGAGCGAGTCTGAAGACGGGCACGCGCCGGACCTTCCCCTGAAAGGCCTCAAAATCGTAATCATTCACGTTAAAGAGCGTTTCGATGGGCGGAACATAAGGAATGTAATCCTGAATGAGCTTAAGGCTTTCGAAGAGAAGGCTCAACTGGGCTGCGAGTTCATCGTCTCTAGGCAAGGGCAGAGTATCTACCTGTAAAGGTGGCGTTTCATAATGACTTGGGGGTCCGAAGGAGGGGGCTATGACTTGCATGAAGAACGGTCAGATACCAGGTTATGCCTTTCTGGAGTTTGGTCTTGGGGTTGACGGCATGGGTATATACCGTGTCTTTGTATTTCCATTTCTGCATTCTATATATCCGCCGGACGCCCTTACGGGCCGCCGCATGAGTTGCTGTGTCATGACTCTAGTTGCGCCGTCTATGTGTTTCCCTCGCGTATCGTCATTACATCTCTCAAGATACTCTATTGCCCGTTCTTGATCTTCTCGTAGCCTTCCTCGCCGCCAATGTTCTTGTCCCAGTCCGCGCGAGGAATCTCGAGGACCTCGGTGGTGCGACCATACGTGATGCCGCCGAGTCTGCTTATCGGTCGGAGAACCTATCAATGAACCGTCAGCGTCAGCGTCTCTGTTAGCGATGGACTTATACGACAACTCACCGTAGGATCAATGATGTTCCTCTGCTCGTTGATGGCATCCTCCCTGACCCAAAAGTTCTTTCCCTCAATGATACACACGACGCCGCTCTTCTTCCCCGGCGTGGCCCGCGAGTCGTACTCCTTGAACGAGTCCAGCACGCCCTCGATGCTGAAGATGGCCTCCTTGACGCGCGCGGCCTTGACGTGCTTGCAGTCGGACACGGGCGTCAGGCCGCTGACGTCCCACTCGCTCTTGCCGTAGGGGGCGTTGACGCTCGTTGCGTTGGCGGCCTCGAGGAAGCCCTCGGAGATGATGTTGATGACGCACTCCTTGCTCTCGAGCAGGCACTTGAGCGAGTCCTTGGGCTTGTCGACGGAGGCGGCGAAGCCGACGACGAAGAGGGGCGGGTCGTGGTTGACCATGTTGAAGTAGCTGAAGGGGGCGAGGTTGGTGACGGCGCCGTCGGGGGAGCGGGTGGAGAGGAAGGCGATGGGGCGCGGGACGACGCCCGAGATGAGGAGCTTGTAGTTGAAGCCGGCGGGGCGGCCCTCCTCGTGCGGGTCGATGGAGACGTGCGCGGCGCCGGAGCGGCCGAGGGCGTTGGCGCCGGAGCCGTATTGCCAGTCCGGGTCGATGGTCTTTGTGAAGCGGACGTTGAGGGAGGGGTCGAAGGGGGGCCGTGTCGCCTCGACGGATTTGAAGTCCGGGTGGGGGTTGTGCGTGGCGGAGGAGCCGCCTTCGAACTTTTTGTTTTGCTGGGCCATTTTGGAGAATGCGCGGCGGCTGCTGATGAGGATGCTGCTGCTGCTGCTGCGGACGAGGGAGTGCGGCGGGCGGGAGAAGGGTATCGTGGAGAGATGGCGGAGGAAGAGAGGGCGGGCGGCGTTGGACATGACCTTGCTTTTTGCGCGGGAGGTTATGTGGGTTATATATCGCGGGTCAACGAAACGGGAGCGGGCGCGAGTCAATTCTGCGATTGCGGGATGCGTTGGACGAACCCACTTTCTCTCGAGGACGATTGGAAACGCAACACGGAATGGGCAGTCAGTTCTCAGTTGGTGTCCCTTACTGATGCTTACCCAGTTACCGATAGCTGCCGGCCTAGTTAGCTTCTCGGATGGTGGAGTCGATGCCCAGGGGGGCCAGATGTGGAGGGGCATGGAGGGGTTGAAGAGGTGGTGGCAGGGTTCGAAGAGGGGCCCTTGTCCATGATGCAATTGACTTGGCGGGCCGGATTTGGCTGTCCTTTCTGGTGCGAAATCGAGCTGTCTGGGGGATTTGGATTGCGTTCCGGCTTGCGGGAAGCTATTACCGTTGACAAATTGGCCATTGGTAATTCGTTCCGTGAGCTGGGATTCGACCCGGACAGAGGCTCGGGGGATGGAAATCGGAACTCGGAAGACAAGTGACAGGTCGGGGGCCAGAACAGGAACCTCCACATGGACTTCAATGTGGAGATGCTGGACGCCGGGTGGGGGATCATGGATGGCGGGATGTGATGGCGGGATGGCTCGATAAGATAAGGTTGCCTCGACCTGATAGATGCATTGCTTCGGGAGCGGCCTACGGCACTGCAATAGGCCCAGACAGGCGACTAAGAGAGATCGACATAACATCTGAGGATCGGCATCTGAGGACGTGTTTGTCGCTCTCTGTGTTTTCGTTGATGGCAAAATTTGACTTCACCACCACACCACAAAGAATCCTGAGCGCATGATTCTGACTTCGAGATGCAGAAACATGACCAGTTATCAAGCGCGACGGGTGTCTCTTGTTCGCATGCCCGCGTTGTTGGGGTTGGGCTGCAGCGGCGAGATGAATGTCTCAACAGCTGCCGCGCGGAGAGGAGGGGGCGGCCACATCTGGTGGTTAGCGAGAGTCGTGGGCTGTTTTCTTGAACAGCATCGAACCAGTTGAGATGGTGCGTTGAGAGACGGGCAGAGACAACAACGTTCCCGAGTGGCCGTGCATGGTTATCGAGGTTACACGGCTATCAACTGAGAGGAAACCGCCGGTGGGGGGAGGAGTTTGGTAGGAACGGAACCTGAGACGGCATTCTTTCGATTCCCCATTCGGCTCAGACTCGGTACGCCCTCAGCTTCGCAAACACGTTCCACCCCCGCCATTCCCGTCGTGCCATCGACACGGTGCATGGCCTGATGGGCCCGTGGGCTCGACCCGTTATTGGCCTTGTTTCTCCATGCAGGTGCTTTGCAAATGTGAATGGAATGCCGCCGAGTGGCCGCTTGCCAGGAACGGTCGGGCATCGATTTTCGAGGGAGAGATGGTGAGGGTTGCAGATATGCCGTCTCAACAGATCCAGGCTCGAGTATAAGTACTCTAGTCTCGACACTTCGAGTCCTCAGTCGATTCAAACTCAAGAGAACTTCCACTTGAAAGCACTCCCGTTGCAGCCATCCACAATACCAGGTTTCAACTTTGCCAAAAGAAAATCCATCATGAGCGCCATCCGGTCATCCTCATCAGCTCTCCTCCTTCTCGGCGGTGTAGCAACACTCCCCGGGGCTGCCTCCGTCCGCAGTCACTTCCCACAATGCACATCGGCGTCGGCTCCGCTCGACGCGGAGCTGGGCTACCTGCAACAACCCCTCGGCCCCGCAAGCAGCCGGCCCACGGCACCCGCGGCGCAAAACACCACCAAGCGCAGTGCCGCTCTGTCAACAACATCCCTGGGTTGGCAGGGTCAGGCGTTATGACTGCATCGCACAGCGGTGCAAGTCGTGACGATGGCCACGATACCGTCAAGGCCCCGCACACATGATGGGTCGCAAGCTCGCCCTACTTCTGCGCGGGAGATGGTTGCGGTCGTGCTCAGTCGAAATCAGCAATACACATCGGGAGCGTCAAAGACGTGGTACACGATGCCGGCGCATCGGGAAATGTAATGATGATGGCGCGAAATTGTGCTTGGGTGACGGCGTCAACGGACATGAAATTGGTTCTGGCAGGGTTATGGGATATCCATGGTGCAGATTATGCTTTTGGGACGGATTATGGCGGCGGTGTTTGGCGCAGGTATCAGTTCAGGATTGAAAAAGAGCGTTCGATAATAGGATTCGGATATGACTTCAACAAATTATAAAATAAGCTTCTTTACCTCTGCTTTCAGATTACCAGCCTGACATGTTCAATTGCGTCTTTCCCGATGTTGGCTCCTTCCCTCTATGTGATGACTAAGCTTGACTTTAACTCCGATAAGCTCTTATCTGAGGCGTTGCAGGGATGCATAAGCAAGGCGAATGAATTTTTTGCGTCAACAGCAGCTGCATCAGGCCGGTGTCGACAGCAAGAGTCACTTGCCGAAGACTAGTCACTCGCCGTTGCCGCGATCTTCAACACTCAGTTCCACTACAGCCCATTGAGGTGTTCGTGTGGCCCCGGCATTGGACTTGTGGTCATTCGCCCTTTTCCAATGTCTTGATATCCACCAGCGGGTTTTTCCTCAAGACCCTCCCCTCCCTTTGAGCCTCGCGCTCCACTCACTCCTTCTTTTCCTCTTCTTCATGCCTCTGGGACGTGGACGGCCGAACGTGGGACCAACATTTCGTCGCCGCACGCCTCTCTCCGCTCCTCGTCCTTTTTTTGCGAAGCCTCTCGAGAAACCGCCTCCTGCCCCTCGGCCGAAAGATCGCGACGAAACCTCACGGCCTACCCCTCCGGCAGCTAAAGCAGCATCTGCACGACGCCGCGCGGTCAAGCCAAAGGTTAACACAAGAACTACGACGCCGACGAGAAGGTTCGCGGGCACAGTAAAGCACTCATCGTTGGAAGGAGGTAGAAAACGCCTCCGGAACCTAGAACCCCGAGCTCGAGTAACGTCTGAACCTGATAACGTTCAACCCTTTCTGCTGGGGCAATTCAACTTCAGTCGTGCTCCTAAAGAGCTCATTGCCGAAATTAACCGTTTGTGCTACCGCACCAAGCCACGTCACCTGCGAGAGAAGGACAGGTTCGTCTACGCAGGCAACCCGAAGCACTTTGGTGGCAGGGCCGCCTACCTGATCCCCAGCGACTGGAATAGAGCGACACCAGGCCGTTGGTTTCTACGCTTCTTTCTGCTCACAGGGCCGCCGATACAAAAGTCCCCCGTCCCTTGGATACCAAACGAGCGCATCGAGAACATGACGAACCACGTCCAAATTACTACGAGCCCGACGGCCGACACGGGTGGCAGCTTGCTGTTGCACTTTGACCATCGGAGGTATCTCTTTGGGCATATGTCAGAGGGTACGCAAAGAGCGTTGAGTCAGCGCAAGATCGCCTTGGCAAAGTTGGAAAATATGTTCATGTCTGGTCAGACGAAATGGCAATACAATGGTGGGATGATTGGTATGATGCTCACAGTCGCCGACGTCCTCGAGGGCAGTCGCAAGGAGATTGAGACTCAAAACCAGGCCAGGAAGGAGTCCAAGAAAGCGTTGCTTGAAACGAAGGGTCCTGCACGCATAGAGATCCATGGAGGCCGCAACCTTGCCTACAGTCTCGCTACGGCAAGGTATTTCATCTTCAGGAAGGGCATGCCTATCCATCCTGTTGAATGCTACGACGATCCAAGGATTGCCAATCCTGAAGCCACCACCCCTGACTGGGAGGATGATGCCATTCAAGTCTGGAAAGTCCCTGTTGTTGCCGATGAGCCATTGCCCTCTTATCACAGGTCGCGTAAGAGGAGCCATGAGGAAATGGCTGCTGAGAATGAGCCCACGCCGACTACACAAGAACAAGAAAGCCTGGATCGCGAAGGCATCCGCGCTGTAGTGGAAGACATGTTCAACTCGGACTGGAGCAAGGACACTCTCTGTGAGACGAAGCTGCACAAGGTTGCCTTGCCCGCCACGATCTTCGTCAGAAAGAACGGGCAAATCGAGAGGTACAAAGGCCCTCTGCCTGGCGACAAGGGTCCTGTCCCCGATATTGATGTGCTTGTGCGATTCCCCTGGCCCGCTACTAAAGTCGCACGTCTTCCAATCCCGAAGCAATCTTCTGACATGTCAGTCTGCTATATCGTCAAAAACAGAGGTCGTCGAGGAAAGTTTAATCCGCAACTAGCCAAACAATACGGTATCAAGCCTTTTGAGTTCAAAAGCCTTGCAGCCGGACAGACTGTCAAAGGTGCAGATGGTGTCGATGTGACACCTGACATGGTGTTGGGTGAGCGAATCAAGCCATGCGGATTTGCGTTGGTCGACATCCCTAGCCCGGCGGCAGTGGAATCTTTCTTGGCAAGGCCAGAATGGAAGAACTCTAGCCTGATGGAAAATGTACCCGTTTTCTACTGGCTTCTCGGTCCGTCCATCATCGACGACACCCGCATCCAGAGCTTCATGAGGGAGAGGCCTGACGTGAAGCACATCGTCCTGGCCCCACAGACCAGCCCAAACATGGTGACCATAGAGTCTGCCGCCGTTCTGATGGCAAAGCTGCGACGAATCGACCCAGACCGCTTTCCTCTCCTCGACTTCGACAATAGCGTTCGAGATCTGTCCTTCATTGGCCCGAACGTACAAGCAGGCCGCGTTGGTATGAAGGCGGTACTCTCGCCAAGCTTCAGCTTCAAAGAGGACGAAATTCTTCCATTCCCGACCTTTGAAGAAGCCAACGAGATACCTGAAGAGGTCCTGGCGCTCGCGGATGAGGCAAAGGCCGCGATCAAAGAGCCTAATTTTGTGGCGGAAATTGAGCAGATTGAGAAGGATATCCCCAACAGAGACGCCGAGATTATACCCCTTGGTACTGGGTCTGCTCTCCCATCCAAGTATCGCAATGTCTCTTCGACTCTCATTCGTGTGCCGCAGTATGGCAATTACATTCTCGACGCTGGCGAAAACACAATGGGTCAGCTGCGACGAGCTTTCCCTGCTGAGGAACTCGCACAAATTCTTCAGAACCTTCGATGCATATTCATTAGCCACATGCACGCAGATCACCATCTCGGCACAGTGAGCCTACTGCGTGCGTGGTGCGAGGCCACCGAACACCTCGACCCTCTCCCGAAGCTCGTTATGTACAGCCCGTTAAGCATGCACCTGTTTCTACAGGAGTATGGTCGCATTGAAGATCTCCGATATTTCAAGAACCGCATCGTGTCTCGGAATGTTGTTTGGCCCACTGACGACGACCAACTGCCCGAAGACGACCCATCGAGGCTCGCCTCTGCCGTCCTCGTTCCTGTCAAACACTGCACCCACTCCTATGCTCCCGTCTTCAGCTTTCCCTCGGGCCTCAAGATCGCCTACTCGGGCGACTGCCGGCCCAGTGACTCGCTAGTCAAGGCCGGCAAGGGCGCCACCCTCCTGATCCACGAGAGCACCTTCGACGACGACAAGAAGGGCGACGCCATCGCCAAGAAGCACTCCACCATGTCCGAGGCTCTCGACGTAGCGTACCGCATGGGCGCCCGCCGCGTGCTTCTCACGCACTTCTCGCAGCGCTACGCAAAGGTCCCCATCGCTGAGAAACGGGAGACCGAGGACGGCTCCGACCAGGCCGTCCTGCTTGCCTTTGACCAGATGCGCGTCAAGCTGGGCGAGTTCCGCCAGGCTCAGAGGTTCTTGCCTGCGATCAGACGATACTTTGAGTTGACCCTTGGGGATTAGATAGACGGCTAAATATAGAAATGAAAATAGAAGATATCTCCAATCACCGCATATCCCTTACTTGTTTTGATCGACAGGTCGCTATGGCTGTGTACTGTTGTAGTGGATCCCACGCGAGTACATGTAGTCAATCACCAAGTAGTGAAGAGATGCATTTAGGACATTCAAACTATCCTGCCGACACAAATGTTAACCCACCGCATTTGGAACCATCCATGTACAACATAACGCTTTCCCAAATGACAACAAGGCATACAAAAAGTACATTGAAAACATCCTGATGGGGCCCCAGAAGTAAGACAGCCAACGAAGGGAATCGCCATTTTCCAAACCGTTGAGCGGCAAAACAACCATGAAGAAGTCCAGAGTATAAAAGACAAAGCATATACGAAGAAGAAGATATTGTCTTCGGGCATGTACCAGCCATTTTTCCATGCCTAGAACAAGACAGATCAGGGTCGTGCAAGCGCATGGATAGCTCACAAACAAAAGATAGATGAAGCCGAATTTGCCAATCCAGAGTTCATGCAATGACACCTGATGGTCAAAGAACACTACAGAAAAGGCAATGAGCGTTGCCGCCAACACATTGAAAAACAAAAATCCCACGCAGGCTGGCAGCCAAAGCGCATCTCCGTAATTCTCCAGTCCATAGGGATCAGAGTTCTGCAAGTCGACATCCGTGGCTGATCCATCTACTTCAGCCCCAGCCAGTCTGCTGCCAGCCTGCTCATTCACAATTGGAGACTCGCTGCGTTCGAGGTCTTGAGTAGGGTTTTGCGTTGGGTTTGTTGCCGATGCTGTGCTTTGGCCGACTTCATCGAGAACGCTTAATTCTATGTATGGAGTGGAGTTGGGAGCCTCTTTTTTTGTCAAGTGAAACGCAAATATGCCGAGGATCGTGAAAGCTGGGCCAATTAGCAAAATAACGGGCAATATCTGACCGAATGTCCACCTATCCTCCTCCAACTTCAGTGAACCATCTTCGTCTTTTGGAGGTGAGTTTCGGACGTCGATCAATTTTGCGTTGCCCCAGAGAAGTATTACCAAAAGCCAATACACCTGGGAAAGGCTGTCAGAATGAGAGGTCGTTTGTAAAGTCATTGGCATTGCTTACCTCAAACATCGTAGAGCTATACATATCAAAGCTAATGCGAAGCATGAAGAATACTGACAAGACTGGTTTGAAGACCAAGCTGATTCTCAGCGACTCAAGTTGGGCGTGGGATAAGCGAGGTTGTGCGAGACTTTGCAATTTCTTCTTCGACCAATCTCCAACCGGTTGTCTCAGTCTTTTCCTGAGAGTAGCCGACAAAGGCCGGAAGAGCTTGATAGAGCGAGTCACGAAACCAAAAATGAGTAGAAACACCGAGAGTACCATGGCTTGCCAGTCCGGATCATTCTCCTTTTTTGTATCTCTCTGAGAAGTATCGCTGCTCTGGTAAAAGTAGCAAACAGCAGGTTGTGAAGTGTCCCAAAACAGTCCAGTTGGCACGATTCCAACGACGAGCAGGACAAGAAGCAAAAGCATCAGGCCGTATCGTACATATTTTGTCCAGACATGTTTATTGAGATGCGTCCGCAGAACTGTAAGTCCAGAAAGGTGTGTGACTGCTGAGAACCAAGCTAAGTACACCGCGAGTTGCCAGTGGTATGCGTCCAGTCCGCATGGAAGTAGGATATAACCAGTTATAAGTATGCCGAGGCCAGTGACGAGTTGGATATCACACATCATGATGATAGACTGCAATGCGATGTCACTGTTAACCGAGAGGAGACCAAGACTTTTCAATGTCATGAAAGAAAACACACCTCATTGAATGCGGCTCGAAAGCGATCAGATCCGTTTAGTGGAAGGTGCCATGCCTTCCGAAGACGTTTGAGGAGGCGATCGTCAACGGGGTTTGGTCGCCATCCCACGTTGCCAGCAGAACTGCCGTCATTTGTATGTGTTCGTAGCGGTCCTTCATCTGGGTCGAATGCAAATATGTAGTCTGCAATCACCAAGAGTAACACTAAATACGCTGTTCCCAAGAATCCGGTTACAACCTGAGAATGCACTGATTTTAGCTTCGAATGTGGACCAACAATTTCGTTCTGGCAGACACTGGTGCCGAAATTTGCTTACTCCTTTGCCTGATATGTCGGCATAGGGCTCGAATTTCTTGTCATTCGAATGTGTGCAATCAACGGGAGGGCACCATTCCTGAGATCCATTATTCGGCATATTTATATGGACTGATTAGATGCTCCCTATTGTGACTGGTGAAGATGAATACTATGTTCAACATAACGGACGAAGTTCAGCTACTGCGTATTATATGATCCAAACAGGAGTCCACGTCTCTGCTAGGCAGACGTCACCGCCGTGGCACGTCACACAAGAGCTGACGTCAGAATCGTTGAGTAGCAAAGAGGCACGGCAAATAATTATTATCATTCAATCATTCAGACTTCGCTCAATTTAGAATTGCACTTTGATGCTCACTGATCTGCGTCAGTATCTTCTGTCGAATCAAAATTCACAAAACCATGAAGGATTCATGAAAGATGGTGGTGTGAAAGATTTCCCGCGTGATACATGCCCCAGTCTGGTCAAACGAAATCTTAAAGAGTCTGCATGGTCTATCAAGCCATCACGAAATTAATGTGTTCCGAAGGACTAGTCAAACTCCGATTTCCGACGGTTGGAAGCGAAAGTGACTGTGACGCCAGGCGTAGATAAGTCTGCCGTCACAAAAAAGCTAAACTTGAAGTAAAGAACCTCCGGTTCGGGATGGCCTCCATCCTGTATCAGCAAGATACTGACAGTACCCCAAGGACTTTGCTTTGAGACCTCCTGTGAAATGTGAGCATGATCGCGGCAAAGAGTATCCATCCTCAAGCATGAAAGATGAGCTGTGGTACTCTTGGAGACATATTCTGGCCCCTGCGACAATTGATGATGACGTTGTGATTTCTGCGAGGAGCTGTGCTTTCGAAGTAGGTGCAGCTTTGCAACGTTGATAACGCTCGTAGAGTTGCTTGCCGCTTCTGAAGACAGCGTTGGCAAGAGATATCATTCCTGAGATGTTGGCGGCCAACATCAGAGACGATTGCTGTCGCTCATGATGCCCATTCAAGGGTTATTGAAGTGAATTTGGTATCAACGGTAAGAATCGGATTCTTCAGGCTGTTTGTTGGTGGAACCATCCCCGCCAAATTGTACGACGCTGCGAGAAGAGGAGATAAGCGTACTCAGCCAATCATGACAGTCTGACAGACGTGGAAAGAATCCCAAGATTCTCAGCGTTTCTGTTGCATATTTCCTGCCCCACACCGAGCCAATCCAGCTTCATTATCACCTCACGTTACAAAGCTTTGATGGGTAAACTAGCAATATGTGGCAGCAATGCACATCTTCCGGGCCTAATGATAAGAATATGCTCAGCGTGCATCACGCAGTTTACCATGACATTGTCGCTCGAATTTTGAATAACGTCGCAGTGCTGGTTTCTGACCTCGGCTCGGTAGCGCGAGTACAGTCAATGGTCCTTCGCGTTATAACGCTCCTACACGATTCCCTTAAAGCTACAGGCATGATATTACAAATGGAGCGGTTTAACGGGGCGTTATATTCATGATCGTAGTTGAAAACTTTTTCGTTGGCCTCGTGTGGCTTGCTTCGGCCGATGTGATCATTCCAGGTTGTAAGAAGCTTTGGATCTTTGAACTAACTGTAAGATTGTCATTATATTCAACGAAGTGGGCTTGAATAATCGTGTCTAATATTTTTGAGAATATCTCGTGGCCTCGCCAACTAGGTCTGATCTGACTAGTTGCTTGGGTCGTTTAGGTTGGCCGTAGAAAAAGCTCTTTGCCCGTTCTCCCGCATTCAACTCGAAGATATAGGCCTTATAGGCCATTAAGCACGCCAGGTAATGAATGGAAAGCATGAAATCTTTACTATCGAGTCCTTAGACTTTCCTGTACAAAACTGGACTGAACTACAATGGAACGCCCGTTGATGTTCTCATCTGAGCCCGAAGCGGCGGACATACTCTTCCCAACGCCGTCGCCCGCCGTAATCCTGTTTGTGAGACCAATCTCGTCTCCCTCTTCGTCGAGCTTCACTCTGCCATCTCCGCCACTGCCAAAGTTGAATCTCGAACCTCCATATGTGAAAAGTGCACCAGCCCCTTTTTGCGAATTTCCCCCTGTCCCTCCCTTTCCCGATCTCCACGGCGCACTTGCTGATGATGGGCCGGACTGCCCATTGCTGCGCTGACTAGACGATAGCTTATGGCGGACGAGATGTCGGAGGGGCGCCAGGTGGGGGAGGCAGGCAGATACTATGGCAACCGATGGTTCGATTGCAGACCAGATGAATACGGGGCCCATCATCCAGGTGATGTCCGTGGATTTGGAGAACTTATCCAGGTACCAGATTCGAACAACACTGGCGACGCAGACACTATCGAACATGTCAGTCATTGAATTTCCGCCAAGAGAAAGGGGTCAGTCGCACAAACTACCCAGAAGCATGATGCTGCACACAGCCAACTTCTTCTTCCCGGACATCTGCAGCTTCAGAATTTGTGGTATCGGAAGCAGTAGAACTATTATGTCGTTGATCATGTTGATGATACCGAGCGCGAGGTAGAATGTGTTCAGATCGATGCATGTGCCTTGCGCGCCAATGAACTGGTCCCAGTAAAAGTGCAAGGGTTTGCAAGCATTACCCATGGTTCCCCAGATGACGATTGGATAGGCGATGGAGAGGAAGTAGCCCATGATCAACGAAAGTCTGAAGGAAGGCACTCTTGAGATGAAGACGCGCTGATAGAAGAGGAGGATAGAGATCTTGGTCGCGGCGCAGGCGGTGCCATAGACGAAAGTGTAGGCATACAGAATCTAACCATAAAAGATTGTTGTTAGAATTGAAGTGAAGTCAGAATTATGGGAGATGCTGACTTGCCTGGAAGACCTTTGTAAGACCAGGGAGCGTGAAGGACCAAATGTGATTGCCGGCACCATAAGTACCACCGGCAATGCTGAGGCCGACGGTTGCGCCAACCAGTAGCTATCAAAAAATGTTAATCAGATATTCGGAGCGATTGTTCGTGTAAAGTATACCAGAGATCCAACGATGGCCCAGTCATCGGCCTTCAAGTCATGCCCTTGAAGAAATCTGGACAGGATTCTCAGAGCCACAGCCGCGGAAGCGAGGACTGCAAGAACAATGACAGCGGCATTGTTTTGCGCAACGCTGCTCTCAGCGATGTCGATACCGTCCGGCGGCGGACCAAATACAGCAACAATGTCTGCATTGGGTTCCATCATCGAGTTGAAGAGATCGAGAACCCGGCACGAAGGAACGCCATGGTAGATGGGGGCGGAAAGACATATTTTACACTACAACTATTTTCTCGACCACGACAAGAAAGATTTTCGTCGTGCAGAACCGAGCAGCTCTGGCGGGAAATGGCTGCGGCAGAGTCTCTACGCGGAAGGAACGCCGGTTGCGGGAAAAGAAATTCTGGACGCGAGTCTGAGCTGGAATTCAGAGACTGGGCTCGCGCTGGTTGTTGGTCGTCGTTATCCCAGACGCAGTCTCCACAACCTTGCAGACTGGTTGATGAAGACCCAGATATCCAGTGGTTGTGGAATACAGCTTCCGTGCACAGTCGCATTCGGATCGGCTCCTCCCTCAGCATGAGGAAAAGATGTCGTTGGCCGTCGGTTCGCATCGTATGATACTCTTGTGGCCTGTTCCATAAAGTGGACCCGTATATGCACGTGAAGTTTCTCCGTACAGGGAACGAATGCACAGACGAGGGGATGTCGTTGGTTCTCCTCTGGAGGCGGCCCGGGCTGCCAGGGTCCCAGGCATTGCATGACGACGATTCTGCGGTTGGTCCTGGTATCTGCAGTTCACTGTAGCCCTTGAAATGTGATGAGCATTCTTCACATGCGTCCGGTAGAAACGTACGAACAAGTCAAGGAGGAGTTGTGCTGCATGGTAGAGTTAGGGTTCTTGAACACTTCGAACTATCCCATAGGGTTTTTGAGTTCCAATATCGGTGACATGTGTTGAACAACAAAAGGACAATTCTCAATTTGTAGCAATGAAGACATTTGCTATGTACCACAATGCCTCTATCTCCATACATTACGATGTGTTCGAGCTTAGCCGCTGTCATGTAACTCTTCAATATCATCTCGGATTGCAGGGGCGGGGAAGTAATGCCTAGCGGGCCGATTTGGCTTGCATGGGGTCATTAAGCAGTGGTCTGGGTGCAACTTCGTTGACAAGGGTCTCCAACTTCTCCGGTCAAAGTTCAAAAGCAGTAGGTGATCTGGCGATGTGTCGCGAGCAGCCGTTGGCAGTTTCAAAAAGAGATTATTAGTTCGCCTTACCTGAAGGTGTGATGCAAAGGATAATGAAGATGTTCTGCATGCTCAAGAGTATCCTGTCGGGTTTGCCCCGTTTGGAGTGGCCAGGATGAGAACCTTGGTCCACTTGTTGGTACGGGGGTGCAGGCATCTCCAACCGTACCTGGCATTAACCATGGTGACCATTGGTTCTTAGGACGAACATACGAATACAATGAAATGATTAGCATGTACGTTCGAGGCACAGCACAAATGCGTCGGAGGAAGTTCGGCCGACTCTCTTACAACGGAAGACGGCAAAACAGGTCCTTCAGCATTCTGTGCTATCATTAAACCAGCGTTGCCCCTTTCCCGGCCCTTCGAGCTTTCTTACTAGCTTCTGCCTACTAAATCATTTCTAGACAACATATCATTACTATGGGCTCCTTATCAGGCTGGACAGAGATTCCCGATCTCACGCCTCTCGAGCGTATCGGGCCGAAAGGCTACCTTCGTTATGTCTTCCCGTTCCAACTCCCGGATGACTACGATCTCGAGGAAGCAGCTTCGGTACTTCGCGCGGGATACGAAGCTGCCCAGAGAAGGATTGCGGTCCTCGACTGTGAGGCTGTTCCAAACCCAGACGCCAAGCAAGCAGGTACCCTGAAGCTGCAGAGGTTGCGCTCGGGTGAAGTGGAAGGCATCGCGGTCAAGGACTTGAGAACGCCAGGGGCCTTCCCGATGACCTATTCGGAGCTCAAGGCCAAAGCCTTCCCTGTGTCTGCTTTTGATGCCGACACCATCATGCGCCGCTCAGTCTGGCCCTCCGCGGGGGAACGTCTTCCTGTCTCCCTTCCTCAAGCCAACTTCATTCCAGGGGGCATGATTCTCTCCTGGTGCATCTTCCACATGTTTGGTGATGGTAACACCTTTCTTACCTGGACCAAAGTCTGGGCGGAGGAGTGTCGGCGTGCCCAAGGCTTGGATATCACCGACCCCTTCAAGCTTGACGAGGCTCTCATTAGAGACCGCCAACGTATCATGAAACCCTCTGGAAGGAACAAGGGCAACCCCGAGGATCACCCGGAATATACCATCCTCCCGTTTACACCCCAGGGCATGCCACCTAACATGCTCTCCGACGCCCACCGCGGGCAGGTCTTTTACTTTTCGCCCGAGTCTCTGGCCAGACTCAAGGCTGAAGCGTCTCCTCAGAATGCGACAGAGCCAACAAATCAGAAATGGATCTCCACCAATGATGCTCTTTCTGCTCTTCTTTGGCGCACAGTCATGGCTGTACAATCTCCTCTTGAGACTCTCGAAGGCGACCCAGTATCCGTCTATAATATCGCCATCGATGGCCGCCCGCGTACCGATCCACCAGTCCATCCCCACACTATGGGGTGCTTCCTAGGCTATGTTGCGGCCTCCGCTCCGATTCGGAAGATGCTTGGCTCAGCAAGCCTGGCTGATTTGGCAATATTGGTCCGCCAAGCACTACTTCGGGCAGATAGTCAGTTCGTTGACGATGTTGCGACGTTGATCGACACCGTGGAGGACGTCAACCGGGTCCTGCCCACTGCTTTGCTCGATGTCCCGGGTAATAACTGTATTCAGAGCTCCTGGGTCAATTTCTCGTTGTACGATGTCCAGTGGGGTCCGTCCCTTGGCAACAGCATTCAAGCTGTTCGTTCTCCGCATCTTGGAGTAATCAACGGATTGCAGGTTGTTCTGCCAATTTTACCGGATGGTGGTATGGAGATTCTTGTTGGTGTTGAGGCCAACTGTCTGGACAGGTTGATGCATGAGCCTCTGTGGATGAAGTTCGCTGAGCCACGATGAGCAGTATTCTTGTCTCGATTTTCTATGTTATCTATCGGGCGTTTATATGAGTACTGTAGTTACAATGCTATTAGTATTATTTAGTATTGTAACTATAGTACTCATATAAACGCCCGATAGATGTTGAGGAAGTTTCGAGCCCACCCAGTAGGGGTTTTCACAGGGTGGGCTCGAAACTTCCTCAACATCTATCGGGCGTTTATATAAGTACTGCAGTTATAATGCTAAATGATACTGATGGCAAATTCTTCCCCAAATATCCATTTGATCCAATGCTACAACTCAAGAACAGGAGCATGGTGTCTCAATCTTTGCATCATTCTGAATGACCTAAAAAGAGCTCACCATTCTTCTCTGTCCGATCAAGTCCGCTGAAGGCTGTGCTTAAAGCCTAATCTAGAGCGCGTTTTCTCTGAATCGTTTAGATATTTCTTGGCATTCTCTCTTCAAAGGTTTGAACCTCACATAGCTCGCGTTTCAGCTTTTGAACAATGGAAAGACTAGAGCACGCTACACAAACAACCTTATTTCCCCAGTTGGACAAAGAACATTCTACCGGTTGTGGGCTATTCGTTTCGGCTTGGCGCTAATGCCAAGTCCGGCCCTTCCCGCCCAATAACTCAAAGAAAACATACCCTAGAGAACCGTTAGTCATGGTTGGAGTTGAGCAGTGGCGCAAATCAACGCACGCTTCAACACGTGCCTCACAATAGGACTGACACAGCCACAAACAACTGCCGTTAGTTCTGGTTACCTTTACACAACGTCGATCCCAGAAACCCGGCCAGTGCAACAAGACAAGCCATCAGAGAGTCGGTTTCAACCTTGGACTACAAGTAGAAAGTAGACCTTCCTATTGCGGCGGATATCGTCGATGATCGACTGCCCAGGGCGCTTTACAACGCGCTAATGATGTTGGCTTCGAATGACTTGGCATCCAGGCCTCTGGGTGCTTGCCACCTCGTCCAAACGTGGCTTTTTGACCGCTCGGCTGGAACGATGGGACATACGCAGAGGTCAATGCTGGTTCTTCGACTTTCATAGCGATCACAGTCATTAATAAGTATGGGTCCCGCAGCCATCGAGGGTGTTGTCCATTCAGCTTAGTTAGTCGACGCGTTTCTCGTTTCTTCGCTCATTTCCATTTATAAGATGCTCTTTCTTTCAGTTTCAACTACCGTATTACTTCTTTCGGCGTCTGGTCACGCCGCGTACATTGCCAAACGCGAGGTCAATGTCGGAGCAAATCTCCCAGATGGGTGGACTTACAAGGGCTGCTACACAGATGGACCTAGCCGCCAGCTGGCTCGAGCCAGCTACGCGTCTTCTTCTATGACAGAAGAGTCTTGCGTCATGTTCTGCCAAGGCCATGGATTTCCGGTAGCTGGGGTTGAGTATTCTTCGGAGGTATGTGCTTCTCAATTATTGTTCTCTGTCAATACCATATTTCCATTACGACAGTCTGTACCTTGGTGTCCCCTCACTAACTTCGTAACACAGTGCTGGTGCGACTATAAGGTTCCCCCTGAACGGCGGCCTGAGATGGACTGCAACATGCTCTGCAGCGGCGATTCGACAGAGTACTGCGGCGCAGGCAATAGGTTAACCGTCTTTTCCAACGGGGGTACTACTCCTGTTGTCAACCCAGGTCCTTCAGGCTGGACATCTCTCGGTTGCTACGCGGACAGCGGCATCCGGACGCTCTCATATCGAGCAGGCATATCAGCAGGCGATTCTGCCATATCCGTCCTGCAGTGCACCACTGCATGCACAGCTGCTGGCTTTGCTTTTGCAGGAGTGGAGTACGGCACAGAATGTTGGTGCGATGATGCCATTCGAGGGGGAGCCTCAAGTGCTCCAGAAGAAGACTGCAACATGCTCTGCGGCGGTAACAGCGGCGAGATTTGTGGTGGACCCAACCGTATCAACCTCTACAAGGGAGCAGTTGCATCGAAGACACCCAGCGTATTGCCTACAGGTTGGAAATCCCAAGGTTGCTTTAAAGACGATATTGGCGGTCGAAGCCTCGGTGTTTACGTGGGTGTAGAAGGGGGTAACACGCACGTAGCCAATTGCATTGCAGCATGCGCTGCAGCTGGCTACACCTTGGCTGGTGTTGAGTACGCGCAGGAGTGCTGGTGTGACAACTCCATCAGGTTTGGCGGCGTGCCTACCACTGACGGCTGCAACATGCCCTGCAAGGGGAACACGGCGGAGATGTGTGGTGGCCCAGATCGGCTCAACGTCTACTCGCTTGCGTCAATAGACCTGGGCTTCTCAACAACCTCATCTTTAACCGTTGTTATTCCATCTTCCAGCGCGACTACGTCTTTGCCAACACCATCCACCTCAATGACGTCTGTCATTGCGCTCACCTCTTCCTCCTCCTCTTCATCTATTTATACCGCTTCGGCGACTCCAGCAACCACACTCATTTCTGTTGTTTCTACAACGACAAGCATGCCTATATCTTTGACCAATTTGGTCGTTTCCACGCCTGGTTCAACAACTATCCCTCAAGTACCCCTTTCAACATCATCCACGGTAAGAACTTCATTTCATGATCTCCACAAATCCAAGGCTAGACTGCTAAACGAAACAGATACCTGTCGCCGCAGCAGCTAGTTCTTGCAGCAGAACATCTCGTAAGTCACTCCAAACCAACTCCCATCATGTGAACACTGAACTGACTTGTTCTCAGCTGACAGTATGTGCCCCATGGAATTAATAAGTTGAACTCATACTTCAATAGTTGAAATTGCTGACACACAACTCAGGCGCTTACGTCAAAAACGCTGGTTTTGAAAGTGGCCTTGCTAGCTGGACCTTTAAGGTTACGTCGGGAGACGTCACGGCAGAAGTCATCACCGACAATCATCCAATGGGCGGATGCTCAGCTCTGTAAGAACTCAATAATGGGGTTACTCATTCCGGGCACAGCTGATTCTAGTCGCCTTTTAGCATGTTGACACCTCGCTCCTCCCCATCTGACGGTGTGCGTCGGGCTGTCCTCCGTCAGACACTCGCTGGTGTCAATATCACAGAAACAAGAGCATTCGCTGGCTTCTTTGGTCGACTCACTAAAGCCACGATTGATGACGGTGGTCCTCAGATTACTATCAGCTACGGGGGAGTGCGCATCCACCAGTGGGATGCTTGTGGAGCTTCTTCAAATAAATGCAACCTCAACCCCCCTGGTACATTGGGCTATTACAGGATAGTCACCAAGCTGTCGCTTAATCTCGCCGCGGCGAAGAACACAGATATTGTGGTGGAAGTTCTTTGGAGTGATACTAATGGAAAGAACAACCCAGTCCTGTTGGATGACATCATCCTTCTGTAAGAAGCGTCGATCCTCTTCTTTGTTAACATAGATACCTACTTGATCATCACAATCATGAAAAAAAGACCTGCTTTGAAAATTTCAATTTGATATGGTTCGTGACGTGTCGTATGAGATGTGCAGGCCGTACGCTGCCTAATACAAAAGTGCTTCCGTACCCTGCCACCCGGTTTGCAAAAAAACAGGCACACTATAAACTACTAACACAGTATACGTAAGATACCACAGTTCTTCTTTACGAAGTATAGTAATAACTAGAGAGCTTTAAATTCTTTAAAAATCATTTACTTATATTAGTCCGTCTGAAATATTTAATAAGATTTATTTCACTATTTTATTTACTTATTGCGCTGTAGTATCTGTGGTATATCCTGCTGTCTGCTACAGTGTGCCTGTTTTTTTTTTTTGCAAACCGGGTGCCTGTGTAATATTTGCGGAGATCATATGTACGTAGCACACAGCAGATAATTCAAACATTGGACGGCAAAGGACAAGCTATATGCACCTTTAAAGTCTGAAAGTCGCAACATGGGACGATGGATCTCGGAAGAACTGCCAAATGCAGCACAACACTCATGCTAGACAACTTTAATGTCTAGATATGCGTATGCTACCTCACAAACGCTTGCTGCCTCCTTTACAACTCAGCCCATAATTCGTGATTACATGTACAATGAAAATGTTAGAAACGATTAACGTCCATTGGAAGTCAACCCCAACACCTTCTCGTCTCTTCCAACGACAGGTTCCGAGTTCTTGGCTCTCCGGGGAGCCAGGCTAAGCTTTCCAAGAGAAGCATACTTCACAGCGCCTCCAGCAGCTGGAATATTGTTTGCTAGGCTCCGCTTGTTGGCAAATGCCAACGTAGCAAACTTGATGGCTTCCTTGTATGCAGCAGGAATCCCAAACTCGTCGCTAGTCACAAGTTTCAACCCGTGCTTCTCCACCTCTTCTCCAAGGTTCTTCATCAGCGTCGCATTTCGAGTGCCGCCTCCAGACGCCACAAGCCTTGCGACCTCCGTTTTCGGTAGGATGAAGTCTGTCAGGCTCTTCGTGATGGATATAGCCGTAAACCGCGTTAGCGTTGCGAGAAGATCCTCGGTGGACGCTGTGGAGTATCTCTCAAGAACAGCATCTGCATACGCCGCGCCAAAGTCAAGACGCCACGCGGACCTCGGTGGCTTCCGCGTGTAAAAGTCATGCTGTAGGAGCTCTTCGTGGAGCTTGGGGATGACCTTTCCTTGCGCGGCAAGCTCGCCATCTTTGTCGTAGCCTCTCCCGGTGCGGGCTTTGCAGATATGGTCGATCATGACGTTTCCCGGGCCCGTGTCGAATGCCATCATCTTGCTACGGTCCGCATTAGCAAGCTGCAAGTTCGCGATGCCGCCAATATTGAGAGTGACCGTCGGTCCATCATTCCGAAAAGCGACAAAGTCGAGGTACTGCATCAGAGGTGCAGCGGAACCACCAAGGGCGTGATCGAGAGGTCGAAACTGGGTGACCGTGTCGACATCGGTCAGCGCGGCGACGACACCGGACTCGGCGATAAAGAAGCCGCATGGGAATCCTCCATTTAGCCAGCGGTCCACAAGACTCTTGTTTCCACTGAGGACATACTCCCTCTCTTTGACACGGTCTGGCGGCTCTTGGTAGATGGTCTGGCCGTCGTAGCCGATAACGTCGATGTCTTCGGGCTTCAGATTGTTTCTCTGGATGAGATCGTTGGCTGCCTCGGCGTACAGCGCACCCGCAGCGTAGTTTAGCCGCGTCATTTCGAAGATGGTCAGATCATTGTTGAAGGCTCGCAGGATCAACGGCTGAAGTTCGAGAGGCCAGTCCACCGTTAGGCCGTCGACGTATTGGGGTCGAGAAGGGTGACCGTCCTCCGCGATTCCGATCTGGCAGAGAACGGCATCAACACCGTCGAACGACGAGCCGCTGTTTAAGCCTACGATGTAGGTCATTTTGAAGGCGCTGTGGAGAGAACGACGTGATGTGGCTTGGGGGAGAACTGAGACCGGGTGTCCTGTCTGGGCCGCCCTCCCGACTTATACCAAGACAAATGCTAGCATCGGGCCGTGGTTTGGGAGATCTGGAAACAGGATCATTCCCCGTCCAGTTTCCAGATTACCGAGCAATTATGTGGGGGTTGACAGCTTCCAGATCTGATCATCTTGCCATATTAGGAATCGGAGCATGGGCTAGTTTGCTAGCCCATCGGGGGATCCCCCGAAGAGAGGGGAAGTCACACAGAGCCAAGTGGAGACAACTCGCAGCTGATGTTGCATGTTGCAGACGCGAGCTGACCTATCTTACGAGCACTGCAGGTTTTGGGCGATAGAAAGCCTGTCGAATCTCTGCAAATCATGCGATTCGGAAGAATCTATCCGCTCAAATGAAAAGTCCAGAATACGCCAACATGCATCGTGCTCTTCGAGATCCAAGGACTTGGATTCTCCGCAACACAAAGAATCGCATTCACACAGTCATCGCCGATCTCCGCCGCGATTGAAACCCTGACTAGGCTATTCGGTTGCGAGAATGATTGTCGAAAATTACAGGTTGTGTTTTCGCGATAACTCTAGTAAAAGTATCCCATCTAGAGCATCTTTGACAGCAAAAGCTTGAGCTTTTCTGTGTCTTCGCCAAATTTTCTCATAGCCTCGGCTGACTTCTCAACAGCGCATTCTTCACTGTTGAAAGCCCATCTGAATGCTGATTCGTCATTGATGAAGGAAGATTTCTGTAGGCTCAAGTTTCGTGCTGAAGAACTTTAGCGAAAGACTTTTGGCTCCGGGTGGTCATCATTCGCGAAAGCGCTTACCAGACTCTAGCGTTAGTTTACGATCGACCGGCTCGGACTCTTTATCCAGAGCCTCAAGAATTGCCGGCGAAGCTGTCAGCAGATCGATACCCGCTAGGTCGCGAATCTGCTTGGTGCTGCGGAAACTGGCAGCCATGACCTGCGTTTTGAACTCGTAATTCCTCAGGTAGTTCTGTATCTTTGAGACAGTCTCAACACCCAAATCGTTCTGCAAACCGTGCGACTTCCCCCAGTCTGCTATTCGGCCGACGTACGGAGCGATGGCATCAACCCCAGCTTCGGCTGCGGTGATAGCCTGGACAAGTCCAAAGACCACCGTAATCAAGCAGCTAACACCATGCTCTCTCTGCAAAACTCGCGCAGCCTGTATGCCTTCCCAGGTAGCACTGATCTTGATGCGAACTTGACTCTTGGGCACGCCCTGCTGTTGATAGAGGTCGATGATGCGCAAAGCTGCGGCGATGGTGGCGGCAGTATCGAACGAGAGAGTGACGTCAACTTCAGTGCTGACTTTGCCTGTCAGTTTGAAGATCTGCGTGCCAAACTGGACGGCTAGATAATCAACTGCCGAGGTCAAACGCTCAGAAGATGAGATGGTCGAAGGCAGTGCTTTTGCGTACGCGATGGTTCTTGATACAAGCGCGGCGTATGATGGATTTTGTGCAGCTGCGTAAAGTAGACTTGGGTTTGTTGTTCCTTCAGAGGCGTTGAACTGGGAGATTCCTGGTTTCCGATCAGCAACTTCTGTTGTGTGTTTTCCGGGGTATGACTAGGCCTCAAAAGTGCAGCGTAGTCGACTTACTGTCGAAATCGGCGGTATCAGCAATCAGGACTGTACCAGCAGCTTGGAGCTGCTGTAAAGGTCCAGTACCCATGAGGAATGAGTTCTTGTCTGCCGCGATGTTCTTGCCGGTGAACCTGGTAATCGTTGTCAGGTGATGAATTGTATTCGGCAGCTTTCCTACTGAGATACCATATCAAACAGTCGTCATCTGAGTAACAAATATATTGCAATACTCTGTCTAAACATCCTCACCATCTCAATATCAAGCGCAATCGAGATATCTGGTACTTGGAATCGATATCGGGGGATAGTCCGTCGGACCAGTCCCCCGTCGGAGCATCCCCCGGGGACTGGGGCCAACCAGGACACTCCTGGCTCCGCGGCCATGATCACGTCTCACGAAATCACTGACTAAGTAATAAACATTTGCTGCGACAGTCTGTTTAACCATGACCGTTTAAACTTCAAGGCACGACTTGCCAAGATTAGCAAAGTCGCTAGTCTAACGGAGCGTCCCCCGACTAAACAAGCTGGGTCCCCATTCTCACTGCTCCTCCCCCCTAAGCCTTACCCCAGACTCGGACAATATGTACCCCAGTGATCCATTCCTTACGGGCGGGGCTGGTGGGCTTTAGCGGTCTCTAGTGTTGGGGGGCCCACCAAACGTCAACCTGCCATCTACAAATATTTATCGCCAAGATGCCATGACTTGAATGGGCCTTTCGCTCAAGAGTTTGACAGCGACGACACGTCCTTCAGCGATCTCTCTTTCAGTCGTTCTCGAAGCCCCTCGAGATGGGCATGTTCAACATTGACTGGCGTTCTAACGCCTGGGCCCTGGCGTACTGCGGGGTCTCGACCTTCGGCGCCCTTTGTTATGGCTACGACCAGATCTACTACACTGGCCTCTTGGGAATGCGACCGTTTATAGACGATTATGGCACGGCAACCGACAGCAAAGGGCTCAAGGCCCTGACGACGTCCTTTATGTCGCTGACGGCTTCCATCATCTACGTGGGCGAACTCCTTGGCGCCCTGCTTGCTGCTCCGATAAACGACCGCTGGGGTCGAAAGGCAGTGTTCTACTTCGCCTCCTGCTGCATCATTGCAGGGGCGATTGTCCAGCTTACGGCCCACGGCATCGAGGGCCTCATCATCCTCGGTCGCGTTTTGATCGGCCTCGGTGTCGGGCAGTTCACGGTGACCTGCTTGTTGTACATCGGCGAGGTTGCTCCACTTGCGATCCGGGGCCCGGCACTCATGATGTTCCAATTCATGCAGTCCTGTTCCCAGCTTGTCGGCTCCGGCATTACCCAGGGGACTGAGGCGATCCCCAATAAGAACGCATACCTGATTCCGATGGGACTGTTGATCCTCCTTCCCGGGCTGATGATCATGGCTTTGCCGTTCACGCCAGAGAGCCCGACATGGTACGCGACAAAAGGACGCCTACCCGAAGCCGAGATAGCATTGAGAAAAATCAACAAGAGCCACCGCGACTACGAACCCACGTACGACATCCAGGTTCTAGACGAGGCGGTCAAGAGAGAAGCTGCCCACGCTGCGGATTCCAGCTGGATTTCTCTTCTGCGAGACCCAATCGAGCGCCGCAAGCTGATTTACTCCTGCGGCGCCATGATAGCGCAACAAATCAACGGCATCCAATTTTTCTATTCGTACGGTGTTGTTTTCGCGCAGTCAATTGGCATCAAGGAGGCCTTCACGATTTCGCTCATCACAAACATTTTGCAGGTCATCTCAGTCGCTGTTTCAGTTGTCCTTGGTAACAAGATTTCCCGTCGCAAGAATCTCCTGATTTGCACAGCAGGCATCTTCGGCGCCCTCGTCGTTGTCGGAGGGTTGGGTTCGCAGAGAGCCCCGTTCTCCAACGGAACCAGCGCCGCCATTGTGGTTTTCTCATACATCGTGATCGTCTGCTTCAACTTTTCGCTAGGCCCGTTGGCTTTCACGATTGCCTCGGAGATGGCAGTGGGACGCAATAGAAACAAGATCATGTCTTGCTCGATCGTCTGTTTCTTCTTGACGGTCTGGGTCATTGCTTTCGTTTCCCCCTACTTGTACTATGACGCGAATTTGGGACCCATGCTAGGGTTCGTCTGGGCTGGGACGACCAGCATCACGCTCACATATGTCTGGTTCTGCGTTGGGGAAACGACGGGCCGAAGCAACCTCGAGCTCGAACGATTTTTCTTGGAGAAGGTTCCGGTTCGGCAATGGAAGAGGCACCGCTTCATGGACGTGGCTGGTGCCGAGGACCAGAAGTCCGTGGTCCATGTGACTGAGAGCGAAACCCTTGGGAGCGGAACGTCCTCTGCTGCCAAATAGCAGCATCAGTCAAGGCCGGGGATTCTAGCATAGAACGCCATCAGATGTAATGTTACTTGGTACTGATATTAATTGACGCCTTGAAGGCCTCACCGACTTTTCCCAGCCATGAAGGCTTGCGTTTTAACCAACCTTGGGGATCCAGCTCTGTGTGACGTAGGCTACCTTAGTGACATTTTACCCCTTGACAAATGTTAGCCGACGTTCCACCGATTGACTTCCGCTTCCCCCTCCCAGTCGTTTCAATGTTTCTACTTTCACCCTTCTCCACCATAGACCTTGGAAATCCAATCAGTGGTTGCGTTGCCACGATGTGTCGCGAAGATGGCGCCTACGCCCAAGACAAATCTTGCCTGCGATACCTGCCGTCAAAGAAAATCGCGATGCGACGGCGTTCGTCCCATCTGCACCCATTGCAGAAATGCGGGACGTGAGTGCATCTACAGGCCAACCCCGACGAGTCTAGAAGCGTAAGTGATCTATCTCAACTACCAGCCGCTGTTCAGGATTTTCCGCGTGTACTTTGCCAAGTAAGAAAGGAGGGGGGTAGGAGCCCAGACACTAAGACAATCACAGGGATAACTATGTTTTGTCCCGCTTAACACACGTAGAGGCGCGCCTCAAGCAGCTCGAAGAGAGATCAGATCACAGTCGCCGTGCAAGCGAAGGGCTTGCGTCTTCTACTTGTCATAGTACCCCGAGCGCGCATGCTACCTCATCTCAGCACTCCTCCCTCGTCAAATTCCCAGAGCTTCACACTGCAGCGGCCTGCAAGATGCTAGTCTACTGGCCCAGAATCCGTATCAATTTCACTGTCCCCGGGATCTCGGCTGCCAATTATTTGTCCGAGACTGACCACTCAGACGCGACTCTGCTAAGCTCCCTCTCGTCGAGATCTTCGACCCCAACCCTGATGCTCTGGCAAGTGTCTCGGGTACTCGAGGAGTTTTATGAAAATACGTCGAATAACCTACCAGTCTACATCTCGGAGTTGATTCAGAATTGTCCAAAGCTTGGTAGTCAATTCGTGGCTAATAACCTGCGAAACATGTTCGGGATGGACATGGACTCTCTGGATACTGTTCTTGTGGACATCAAACAGCTGCCGATCTCGATACTACTCGTTCTTTCCATCGCACTAAGATCGGCTGATAATAGTCCTCTCAACCTGGGACCAGAGCTGCTTCTGGCACTCTCCGAGGCTAGCTTCACAAATGCACTCCAAAGTCAATGGACCCTGCTTTCTGTTGTAGACGACGAACGGATACCACTGTCTCTTCTCATGGCTTACTGCTTATTGTATTTCTGGGCGCGGCCGTTTCATGCTTTGGGATTAGTGCAGTCGTTGGACCCGGTAATACGCACTTTCTCTATGAGAAACGGAGACGAATCGTACGTTAGGTTGTTACACAAGATCACTTACCTCATCTTACTCACGTCTCCACAGTCTTGGAAAACTATACTACAGACTACACTACATCATTGAATGGTAAGCAAGACATCTCACAGGCCAAGTCTCCTTGAAATACTTATTTGCTCTAGTGACATCCTCACCGAGGTTGATGGCATACCTTCAGACAAAACATTCGAAGTGCTCACCAAAACAAACGACGAGATGTCGGGCCTTCTCGAGAGCCATTTATGGCTCAGAAGTCACCTAAACAAAGTTCTCCAGTATCTTTACAGTACGAGCAAGGCATATGCCCAGCCCCATGAACTGGCCGATCTGGTTTGCAACTTATCGGCGGAACTCAGGGGCTGGTTCCAGTCTCAGCCTTTGGGCGCCCAATTCGCACGCGACGCGACAGCTTTTAGCATGAGCGTTCCCTCCATGCCTTTACGAAAAGTGAGCGAGACTTCTTGTCTGTCAATGATCCACTGACATTCGGTAACTATAGAGAGAAATCGCGCTACGATACTTTGCATGCGCCTTTCTGTTACACCGCCCCGTGTTGTACTTCTTCCTCCACAAGGACATGGAGTACACTGTACGACCACCCGATACGCAAGCACTCCGCTCCGACCAAGCCCCCTGGATCCTCGAGTCGTGCAGGGACTGCATCGAGGGCGCCACGCTCTACGTGCATTTCTCGTGCATCTCCATGGACTCTCAGAGCAGCAAGATGGAGCGATCATATCGCAGTTGGTGTGACATCCAACTCTTGTTCGCGGCCTACCTAGTTCTGGTCCAGGTCAAGTCTGTTCCTGCTTTGGTGCCCATCTTTCGAGTTCTGGGAGACATGGAAAGTCTCCTCGACCAGACCGAGCGTATTTTCGAACTGTTCCCCGTCGACTCGTTGAAGATTCGCAAGAGCTTGGAGGTCCTCCGCAGCCAGCGCCAAAATCTGGACGCCGCTTCGCCGGTGTACTCGCACGGTTCGGTGTGATTTTGGGATGCTGATCAAAATAACAACAGAGCTTCTACAGGTACATTTAAGAAGCAATACTAATTAACTGAAGTTAAACTTATAAGCTTGATGATCAAGTGACCTAGTTGTGAGCTATTGTGCTACACGATTCCAGCCTTTGTCAGTATTTTCCCGAATCGAAAACACCTCATGTTCCCAAAACACGCCGCAAGAAATGTTTTTGCCCTTGGACATTTTTCTCAAACGAAACCCCGCCTTTGTACAAGTCAAAGTGACCCCCTTCGACTCTGAGAGCCTCCCCTAACGGCGCCCGCTTTACACACTCTTCTGCCGCGTCCAATGAAGCCTCATGATCCCAAGTCGGCAAGACAACCAGATATGGGCGGGTGCTCTTGTGAACTTGCAACAGCGGCCGGGATAGCATGATGCTCAACAAAGATCTCCCGGCAATCATGTTCGGCCAGGACTCCCCGTTCTCAGGCTCCAGCCTGGACCAGCCCTCGATGACCTCTTTCGAGGCCATGACAGCCGTCGAAGACCCATCGCTCACCAGCTTGACGTATTGTGGCTCCTGGAACCCCATCAGCGAACCAACAATGTCTGCGGTGGCCGTGACTGCCAGCCTCAAAGACCGCAATAGCGGCATTTGGAGGACCCCCGCGGGGCCATCCACCAGAGGGCACTGAGAGACCCCCGCGATGAGGTCGTGGTCCTCGCTCATGAGCGCCGTGACATGCATGCCGCCGAAACTGCTGCCCCACGCCACGATGCGGGAAGAGTCGACCCAGTCGCTTTGATCTGGGTCCCGCACCCACCTGAGAACGTCTCGGAAATCTTGCAGCTGGTGTTGAACGTTGAGAACGTTGCGCGGGGTGCCTTCGCTCTCTCCAAAGCCGATATAATCGAACGTCACCGCCACATACCCTTCGGAAGTAAAGGCGCTTGCGAAAGGGGACAAGCCCGCAGCTTTTATGGCTCCGATGCCGTGGCCCATCACAATAGTTGGGGCGGGCCGCTTGAGTCCATCTGGTTTATATATGGAGATGGCAATCTTGTGGTTGTTCCGGCTGGACCGAACGAACCCGTCCTCGATGGTGTAACCCATTCCGACAGGGGTAGTGTGTCGTACAACGTTGATCAGTTGAGTCGGTTGAGGAATGCCCACGACTTTTCTCACAACTCAGGGTTAAGATGTGCTTAGTATCAAAACACGAAGTCGACGAAGAGTGATGGAATCACTAATCATTGGTACTCTTGCGCTGATCTCGCTACAAGAGCCGGTTCTACAACGTAGAGATATTCGCACAGACGAAAGTCGAAGTTAAACCTCGGCTTGAAATGCGGAGTATCATATCGTCTGACGTCGCCCTGATGAAAGCTTAATAGGTGCGGTACGGCAGTTGCGGGGAAGGCGTTGGACGGAGCCCGGACCCCACCTTCGGAGACGCTGTCCATCCGTCCATCCGGCCAGCATATACACCATGGCCCTTTGAGCTCACTATTCACGTACTCGGGCGTCAGAACAACAGTTCGATCGTTGATTGTAGCTCATGAATGCTGTTTGCCAGTTCATCATGTCGACTCTGCTCAATCTCGCGCCCTCCGGCGTCACCGGACGCATCCCCGACCTGCTCCGCTTCTTGAAGATATCCAAAATCTCCAAATCGTTTTCTCGGAATGGCTGGGCGAGATACGCCTTGGCACTTTTACTTGGGTGGACAGCTGTGAAGAAGGCGAGCAGGGCGCTGGGCGATGCCGCCTTGAATAACTATAGCCAGGACAAATACGACTGGAGACAGGAACTGGTGTTAGTTACCGGCGGCTCCGGTGACATGGGCGACATGCTCGTACGCAAGTTGGCCAAGAACTGCGTCAAAGTCGTCAGTGTTGACATAGTTCCTCCAAGAACACCATTGCGTGAGTTCACCGTGACCTTTCTCATGGGTCTTTCTCTTGCAGAGTGAGTTGTCCCTCATCTAACTAATATTAAAGCATCCAACGCATACTTCTACCAAGCGGACATCACCAAAGCGTCGTCCATCAAGGAAGCCGCGGATCGGATCCGGCAAGATCACGGAGATCCCACAGTCCTAGTCAACAACGCCGGCGTCATGAAGATCTCCACTATCCTCGACGAGACGGAGGAGCAAATCCGCCAAACCTTTGACGTGAACATCATTTCCAACTTCCTGCTGATCAAGGAGTTCCTCCCTTCGATGATCAAGCGCAATCACGGCCACGTCGTCACGATTGCGAGCATGGCCAGCTTCGTGACCGGCGTGCAGAACGTCGACTACTCCTGCACCAAGGTCGGCGCTCTGGCCCTCCACGAGGGGCTGGCACAGGAACTCCGGCATCGCTACCATGCACCCAAGGTCCGAACGAGGTGAGGCCAAGCCCGAAAATCCTAGCTAGATCATTTCGGGAGACGAGACTGACGCGGCCCCCTCCGGGGATAGCATCGTTCACCCAACATATGTGCGCACGGCTCTAATCGACAGAGTGCACAGCTCAGGAAAATTCAAGGCCTTGCTGCTCGAACCTGAGCACGTCGTACACCAGATCTTCAAGCAGATCATGTCTGGACGTAGCGGGCAAGTATATGTCCCCAAACAGTACTCGCGTGCTGCGGGAGCCCGCGGGTGGCCTCACTGGGCACAGGAAGGTCTCCGGAACGCACAGAAAGATGTACTGTTCCATGGCTAGCCGGCAGGGCAGTATAAGTCATGTAAGGGCCGTATCGAGCAAGGTCAGACTGTGCCGGGCTGTCTTATTCATGATTCTCAACGACAGAATGACGTTCATTTACGTTGTGTGCATCACTAGTTGTGTTGGCTCTGCATCATGTGTACATATGGATAGTACATAATGAGGAGACTTTTCTGGTCCCAGGCGCAAACGACAGTGAGGGTCTAGAGCGACGCCCAGGACCCACGTACTCGACCCATTGTAGCAGTCTTGTGGTGCTTCTCGTAGGGTAACATCGAAACCAAGCGACAAACACAGCCAAAGGCCCAAACGGCAGTTGTGTGAGTCTTTGTGAATTCCATTCTTAGATCATGTATTGTGAGTTGCTTGCACATTTCTGGGTCTAGAGATTTTTCAGGCATTCATATGATGCCGCTCAAGTCAGTAAAGTAGTTGCTTTTCACTCATCGTGGGTGGAGTGTTTCAACTAGTCTTACGCCTGGGCCAGTTCAGTGAACGGGGGCTGAACGGCTCGAATTTGGCATCAATATAATTTAATTACAGAATGGAGAATATCGCGAACTGTAAAGTTAAGCCTAACGTTTGTTCGAATTAGTGAAATGCTTGTGTTGGTGGCTCCAATGACTGCCGTCCCAACCACCGCAGACCGCATTAACCCCATATCGACACGGGCCTCAGAGAGCCAAGTGTCTCCCACATTCCACCTGTTCAAACTGCGCCTTTACCAATATCATGACTTTCTCTATAGCTACGCCGCAAAAGTCGTTCGTCATCACAACTCAAGACGGCGGTGTAGCTGCGCAATGGGCCAATGACCTTACGACGCTGCATACCCCTGATCGTCGCACCCTTCAGCTCACCTGGCCGAACTTCCACGACGAGTTCTAGACGTTTGAAGACCCGAGCTTCGATCCATGCGGTCGGTCTGAAGTTTTCAGCTGAAGAGAAAGAGAAAAAAAAAAGGAGGCTCTAAAAATGACAGGATTTGCCGGAATCCGACGTCGACCCCGGAATCTCCCACATCACGTGTAGATCGGCCGCGCAATCAACGGCCCCCCGCCGTCACATCAGAGTCGAAACATGGACGTGTGGGGTCCAAGAGAGGATTGCGAATCTACTTTACAAGGCAACGTCAGAGCCAGAAACCCCCAGCTTCCCGTGATACGTCTCCTTGTTTGCAACCCTTTTCGCGCTTTTTCTCCGAAAGAGACCGGGTTCCCAAAACAAGCTCCCGCCGCCCCACAAGGCGGGCTTGGGCTCCCGCCTACCCGTTGCGAACCAACCCGCCGTCCCTCGATAGACTCAGCCATGCGATTGAGGCTGCAGAGCCTTTCTACGGGGTATGCCGTGAGGCTGGGGTCAGGCTAGTCCTCTTTCTGTTTACTTTTACCTAATTCAAGCTTCGCAATCGTCCGATTGAGACTGGGCTATCCCATCGGGTCCCATGTCAAAGCTCGTTTGAGGTCGGCGGGCAATGACATGCCATCTAAACTCCGGCTGTTGCAAGATGCCTGGTGACGATGTCGTGATGCCTCCCAACTTCAGATGCAGAACGCGTCGACATGTCTGGACTGTCGGTTGAGATCGCCGAGAAACGTCAGCTGAACGGCAAGCCGACACGAGCTGGAGCTGGAGCTGAACGTGGAGCTGGCGATCCTCCTTTCTTTGCTACGGACGGTGAGATGGAGAGAATTCGGGTATAAAGACTCGTCTCGATCTCGACCAGAGTTGGTTTTCTTTTTCCTCATCATTCTCAACAACATCAACAGTTTTCTACTTTCCTCTACTCTTCAACATTCTCTTGTGCTGTGCACTTTTTTAACATCTAAGTCTTATTCTCGAGCTTTTTTCGATTCTTCGACGATACCCTCACTTGAACATCATCTCCTACTTTTCACCCTTTTTCAAAGACAATCTTTAGTGTCCATTCTTCAAAATGCGTTACTCCACTCTCACCGTTCTCGCCATCGCCCTCCTTACCGGCAATGCCTTGACTGCCCCTACTCCTCAGGGTGGTGCCGGCGCCATCGGAGGTGGTAACATTGGCGGAGGCAACAACAACGGAGGCAACAACGGCGGCGCCGGTGCCGGTGCCAACAACGGCCAGAACCAGAACAATGGTCAGAACCAGAACAACGGCCAGAACAACAACCAGGCCCCTCCTCCTCCTGCCAACAACAACAATAACAACAACAACCAGGCCCCGCCCCCTGCCAACAACCAGAACCAGAACCAGCAGCAGAACCAGAACCAGCAGCAAACCAACAACAACGCCGCCAACAACGGTGCCAACAACAACGCTGTGAACAACCAGGCTAACGGAGCCACCGGAGCCACCGGAGCCGGCCGCAACGCCGCCGGCAATGGCAACTTCCGCCGCGCTGCCCCGAACCAGCAGCCTCCTCCTCCTCCCGCCAACAACCAGACCCCTCCTCCCCCCAAGCCGAACCAGGCTCGCGCCGCTCCCAACCA